>BOPN01002839.1:13755-26255 GCA_017312705.2 Penaeus japonicus | reverse complement strand
CACTATTCAGTGCTATTGACCCTAGCAAGGTTAATTCATGGAGTGTATAGTGGAAATTGCGTAGAAAAAAAACATTATAAAGTTATAAGAGAAACAAATACTAATATTGCAGTAACACTATTGGTAGCCGGTACAGATGGACTGCTTGGGATGTGTACCTGCTATGGTATGGCTAGGATGAGTAAACTATTCGTTTGATATTTAATGCTGAACAGCTCACCAATGAGTGATATAAATGAAAGTCATAAGTAAAACAAAAGTTCATATTTCAGTCATGCGAAGTGCAAGGTTTGAGAGCGTAACCCAATTTCAAAGGTGAAGTTGCGAGTTCAGAAAGTCTGTTAATGATTTTTGTAAGAACTACCCAATATTAAGTCAGAAAACGTAGAAACCCACAAAAAACAGCATCTATAAAAGTGTTAAACAAGATATAACTGGCTGCACAATATTATGTGTTTTCGCTAGTATATGGCACTCGACCCAGCCAATGTGGCATAAACACGTATAACTTATTGATCTATTTCTTTATGCACTTTGTTGCTGGAAAGGTTTATCTAACAGAACAATTATAGACTAGAACTAGCCTCCGTGCCTTGACGCTCGGGAAAACACAAAATCACCACATGATAGAGCTTGCAAACTTCCCTGGCGATTTATAGCCAAATAAGGAACCAGCCCAAGCTCCTCCTTGCTACGACTTGAATGGTGAAGACGTGGAGGCCACAGGGATCGCCTGCCATGCCCGGCCTTATAGCCTATGATTTCCATCCATCCTACTTATTAATCAAGTGATTTCCAACAAAACGAACCTTAAGTTTTTTTTCAAATTACACTGAATAACTTTGTCTCTCAGAATCGAGTGATGTGAACCACCAAAATACTGACCGAAAACACCCTTAGATTTAAAAAGTCGAAAAAGTGATCGTTCCTCCGTCAGATTGCAGTTCAACAATCGTCAAATAATAATTAGTAGCATTTCATTCCATGTCAGGAAAACTGAAATTTTCCTAATATAAATCACTTAATTTCAGTACCAACGCATGCTGAGAACTTAATTTATATACTCACGGAGACAATTTTAAGTCGACTGGTCTCTCTGCCGTCACTGAAATTACTGATCGTTTCCCCGATTCGTAATCGCAGTTTGGCGGGAAATTCTCCGAAAGTCTGCATTCATTATGTAAAAACTATGTTCTAAAGAGACAATAGGTCGATGAGCTAATTTACATATTTTGTTTAAAGGATATTTTGAATAAGTATTAGAAATCATAAATCAAAGTCTTGATATGCTTGTTAAGATAGAGATAATTGGAACAAAATACGAATTCGAGAAGCCATTGAGACGATTGACGCTGTGTGAGACCGTTGGAGATTTTTTTTTAAAGATTTACTTTTTTTCTTGCATTGTTTTGTATACTTATGCCATATAACGGGAATATTTATAAGATATTAAGTTGATTTAGTATTCGAAATTAACTCCAAAGCGTGTCATTTGAACAAAGTTGAGATAGAGATGACATTAAATGTTCAGAACATGTTAAATTATTTAGTGTATACAAGATTGCTTATGATTGCTGTGCATAGTTGTTATCCATTTCAATAGCGAGAGTTGATGCAAGACTGGATAGCACGATAGAGGTGTAGTTTATTGCACGGTAGAGGTGTAGTTTATAAAGGTGTAGTATTATTTCACACGAATATTGTAAATACATATTAGACTGGTATGATCTTTCTTTCACATGTATTTGTATGTTTCAACGTGTGTCTCTTACAAGAATATTTGTATCAAAACATATAATAATAATAATAGGAAGGAAAGAAATAGTCAGTTGAGCTTGGTTTTGACACATTACGTAGTCTTAAAGCAGTCAGGACAATCCATTGTATAATCCATCATGAAATAAATGTATAAGGACAAGTGCAGCCACAGAGAATTTGTAATGCACAAAACATTACAGTTTGATGTGGCTAAAATAGATAAGTAGGTGAAGGAAGGAGAGTGAGAAAAGAAGAGAGGTCAGAAATCGGAAGTATAAAGTGGCGCTTTCATAAGTAATTGGTAAATATAGGAGACGTGGTAACAGAATAGCCATATATATGGTGCGTTCATTATCAGAAACAGGGAACGGATATTTATTTACTTCTATGTACATCACTTTAGGTATTTACATACTATATCATATTTTGTACTTTTATTTACTGTATTCACTTATTTCTAATCTTATTTATGTTAATGATCTAATTAGTTGCATACAACTTGATAAGCTAGATTGTAAGACGTGTTCCTGATTCAACTCAAAAAGATCTTCTCCATTATATTAGTCTCATTTCTACCATAGACTTAATCATTTTACCAGGAAAGAATGACTGAACAGAGTGAATAATTCCTTCTTATGCCCCCGGATTACTATATATATATATATATATATATATATATATATATATATATATATATATATATATATATATATATATATATATATATATATATATATATATATATGTATATATATATGTATGTATATATATATATATATATATATATTTATTGATATATATATGTTAATATATATATATATATTTATTTATTGATATATATGTTAATATATATATATATATATATATATATATACATATATACATATATATACATATATATATATATATATATATATATATATATATATATATATATATATATATTCATGTATGTGTATGTGTTTAAATGTATTTAAACACACTCACATTTATATTCTTTATTTCATCTCTGCTATTACTTAAACATGATTGTCGGGTTGTGCACCCGTTATAATCTAAGACATTTTCCGCTGTCGGTGTTCCTTATATTTTTCTTCGTTATTTTTGTAAGGTGATATCTAGATGCGTCTAGACTTGAACAACCAGTGGTGCTACAGTTTTTCTTATATAAAACATTATTATTATGGTCCTTATTTTTGTCATTTCGCAATTTTCTGGAAAGAGTATACGGCATTTGAAAAATAGTATAGTTTACCTTCAAGAAAGGTGCTATTTTCTATAAGGCACCTGTGAACAGAGTATGTTTATGATTCTTATTAATTTGGCCTTTTTATATATTTGGCAGCTATGGCAACTTGCATACAGCTCCTTCTCACCAATGGAAAGTCCAGTAATTTCATTTCATAGTAAAAACTAATGAGCCCAGCTATAATCGTTACACCAAGAAATGTTTAGAATGTGTAAAATCGCCATGAAAACGCTTTCACTCAAAGGTGATTTTTTAGAGGCTCGTATACCGCTTGAAACTTACTTGTTTCCCGACTTTCTCGAGATGCTAAGCCTCACTTCGAACACTATTCTAGTATTTTTTGCGGCTAATGTGGGTTTGACATGCTGATAACTGATGCCAGACTTAAGTATTTGATAACTGACTTGTTTGATGATGATAATTATTTGAAATACAAGGAGGTTAATCAGACAAGTTCAGGTGATTAATTCCAACCTCTCAAGTGCACTTTCGCTTTACTGAAAAACAAACTAAACTCACCTTGGATATATGGTTAGATACATTAAATTTTTTTAAAACAAAACTACATAAATATGCTTAAAATTCATATTACACTTTTTCTGTTTGAATTAACATTATGCATCTAGTTAATTATCTACGCCAAAAATGTTATTTCCATTTTATGAACATGCATATAACAATACATAAGGACATGTCTTTAACCAGAAAGCATTAGAAAATTAGTATTCCGCTCTGGATCCACTGCACGGCTTATAAACCAATCAATGCAATGAGATTTATGAAAACGAAATATAAATCACTATTCCGCGCTTTATGTTTGGGTGTCTTTAAGTTGGCAGTGTAGCAGTACTCATAACACCTCTCACTCCTGGAGCAACGTTTTAAAAATTTGGTCTTCGTGATCAAAATTGGCAAAATTCTCTACATCGCCAATTCATTTGCTGCAAAGCATTGAAATTACTTATGCAAATAGAGCTGCGCCAGTACCACATGAGTCTTGCAAGACAATGGCTGGTATTCCCGTTAAACTTTAAAAAATAAGGAAGCTGATATATATATATATATATATATATATATATATATATATATATATATGTGTGTGTGTGTGTGTGTGTGTGTGTGTGTGTGTGTGTGTGTGCATGTAGGAGTGTGTGTGTGTTTGTGTGTGTTGTATAATTGTTTTAGTAAAGAATGCAACGGGGATCAATGGCAAACAGGTATTCCTTTAATAAACATTATTCAGCACACGGCAACACTACATCTTATCGGAACATTGCGAAAAAATATTCATTTTCTGAACGAGAAAATGCAGAAAGCTGTGAAAATACATGTTGGAATCAGACCGTGTTGAACTCACTGGGTGTGATAACCTCAATGTAGTTAGATGAGTAAAAACAATGATGTAACCGCAGACAGTGATGGACGCTTGAAATTATTCTAAAATAAAATTCCCAAAAGTCAGTATCACAAAAAAGGCATGCGCGAAAAGCGAAGCTGCAGCTAAGAGTTGACTCGTGTCGTGTATGGCTGTAGCGGAAAGTGAAAGGACATTGGCGCTCTCCCCCTCGTGCTCTCCCGGCCGCGCCCTGCTGACCACATCTCCATGTTTATAGCCGGCGTGCGTCAAATCCACAGCCGCTGGCACCGGTGCTAAAAGAGGGCCTTCGTATGCCATAATAAACAAGTGCGCTTCGATATATAGCACAGGGTATTGATACAACCAGGGGTGGTATTTGTATTTGTATTTTTTTTTAAGTAATAAGAGGAAAATGCGTTAGAATACATGATCAGGGCTCAGTTGGGATAGGGCAGGGTTTTTCCAAAGTGATGGTCTCGAGCTAGTGGTCAGTGGGTCACTGTTTCTCACTAATAAAAAGGACAGTAGTATAAAATGAATAAAGACAGAATAAAAGGAAATAAAAATTAGTAGAAGTGGATTAGTATTTTCTCATACCGGATAATACTGTCCAATAGGGACGCGAGGGTAATACACAAAATGTGACGGGTTACGATTTTTGTATAGATGAAAGAAAGGTATACCGGTGGATGAAACTATCTTTATTTTCATAAGAATTTTGAAAACCAGAAGATGTAGAGGTAGCCAGAGAACAATTTTCTTTGGAAATAGATATTAGCTATCTGAATGCTAGTAAATCATTACATATCTATTATACAAGAACTGTTTTTCTTTTATCATTTCCGCGAGCTTTTCCAGCATACCAGCCGTTATATATGTGAAGGAAAGTACTCAAATACTTTTTTCATGCCATTCTATATATTCATTCTTTGCTCTTTTTCTTTTCATTTAACTTTTTTCTTCTTCTTTTTTTTGTCCATGAAGGGATATTCAAACGCAGTTCTTAATATCACGTGATCAATTTATTACATAAAGAAGACTAGATGATTATGCCCATTTTGGCCTTCGTTCTTGGCTCCAGGACATTCTGCACACTCGACAAAATATGCAAGCACTCATGCAAACTTCATCAAACCATATTTTCCGGTTGCATTATAACACAAACACACACACGACACAACGCAAACTACTCAAATGCTACAATCAGTACAAGTTTCACGAATCTTAACACCATTCGCAAACAACATTCGGCAAACACGTGATTCGTTTCTGGGTGAGATAAACGTTCTTTGTACATAATCTGTGCTGTTCTATATCAGTGATTGTATAAATGAAAGACAAAGGAAATCTTTTGGAGAGGTAATACCGACCTCACCGGAAGGGTAAAAGTAAGCAGTGTACTACATACAATTGTTTATGCACTTGACATAATGATAAGTTGATGTAGATGTTAAAATAAATAAATAGTATAGTGAAATGCAAGATAAGTGATTCTAACACTAAGTGTCTGTAGATGTTTCACAAACCAGTAATTGCTAATAGATTAACCTATTGACTTTTAGTGCCTTTATGGCGACGGGCTCAGAGAGGGATGAGACATGGCAGACCGCGGATGATTTCGAAATGCCATTGAATTAATGAAACTTCTTGGAAAGGCAAGTCTACTCGAGACAATGTGAAGTTTACAAAAGCAGTTTTAAGATAAATAAAGGACCAAAAGGCCACGACAAACATTCAGTTGAAGAGTGTTGATTTGGGAATTCGAGGGACTGGCCACGGCTCCCGAGACTACTGCGAGGGGCAGAAGCAGCCCTCCCCGATGTAAGTGTCGATGAAGCTCCTGTAGTTGTGGATACGCGTGTAAATTCCTGGGTATCCTGCACGTGCACAGCCTTGACCCCAAGACACCACTCCTGCAACACACAGCATCGTCAGGGAAAGGGAACTTTTCATTTGCTGAGGCATATTTAGGATGTATTAGTAACTTGGAGGTGATCTCGGGAACAGAATAAGTTATTAAATGACTCATCAAGAGAAATGGCAGAACATTAAAAATCCAAAACTTGTGAACTCTGCTATATAATCTGAAGCGGAAAGAACATTGTAACATCTTGGAATTGGGCAGATATAGAAGTGGATCTCACTACAGGAAGATCATTTGTCTCCCCTTCTTTAATTATTTTATTGAAGATTCATCGTGCGTATGATTCATTTCCTCTCGTCTCCATTAAAGGGTCTCATGAGAACGGACAAACTAGAAGTAGTCCTACCTTGAGGAGTCATCACGTCACACAAATTTGGTCGATGAGTCACCTGTGGTTTGCTGGGACAAGTTGACGTCACGCGGTCGTCTTTAGGCAAAGCACTTGGTGTCGGTAGGCAGGGTCACAGCTTGGGCAGCAGGCACAGCTAGTGCGCAGAGTCGCAGAAACCGTAAAAGCAGGGCCAAAGCTTGTGTGCATGCATCTTCACAGTGGAGAAAGTGTACACAAAAGTAGCCTACATCCACTAAACAGGGTCACAGGAAGAGACTTACACAGCGTCAGAACTTACAGAAACTGTCACGACTATAAAGCAGAGCTGCGGTCATTACTTTTTAGTGTCGTCATAAGGTCTTGAAACCACCACCGCCGAGACCCACGTCTAGTACTCTACACACATACCTTCTTGTTTGTTTACTTTAGACTGATCCGTCTTGCTGACTTTCCTCCTTTCAGATCTCACTACTTACCAAGTCTTGAAAGACGGTTAACCCAAAGGATCCATACTAAATATTACGACTGTCTTCCTGAAAGCAGTGTTACCTTCTCAGGTGACATCAGGTGGTCCTCCATAATCCCAGGAGAAGTGACTAAATTTCTTTGACAGATTCACTACTTATAACTTACCTCTGCATCAGCTTCAGTAAATACAAAACCATGACCTTGAATTATTTATGCATTGTGACTTACCAGTTTAGAAAATCTGCTGTGCCTCAGATATGACCTTGATAACTTACTTACCTTGTCAAGTGTTGTATGAAGTCTAATAGCTTGTTCTCTAATGCAGAACGAATTGCTACTTACCTGAACTTACCATTCATAATGTAAAATCGCCCAATGAGTACATTTTGTTCATGTATATATCTTATATATACATTTTATTTCCAATCGTTGAAAAGGCACATGTAGAAATTGATGGTTTGTTCTTTTAGATGAACCAGTCAAATACATTTTCTTGTTACGCTGATTCTCATTCTCATTCTCTCTCTCTCTCATTCTCTCTCTCTCTCTCTCTCTCTCTCTCTCTCTCTCTCTCTCTCTCTCTCTCTCTCTCTCTCTCTCTCTCTCTCTCTCGCTATCTATCTTTTTCTCTCAATATCCTCTACCCTTTGGATCTCTCCTCCCAGTGTTTTGTATGGCGTATGTCAGACTTCCAAACACGTTACTGACTTTTACCACTACACAACCAACTATATCTTAACAACTTAAACATTTGAGATTATCTCAAGCAAAAGTTGACATTAACTTTTTCATTAATGCTGCTCAGATATATATTACTCTGTGATTTTTTTTTTTTTTTTTTTTTTTTTTTTTTTTTTTTTGTCTCGTGTGTCTCCTACTCATACGTACCCGATTCTAACCTTCCTATCCCTGTCTTTTCTATATTATACTGGTCTTATTGACAATACGTTCGATATATCTATGAATCACCCAAACACACATACACATACATACATACACTCACACACACACACGCGCACACACACACACACACACACACACACACACACACACACACACACATACACACTCGCAGCAGATGATAACGATATGGACAATGCAGACTAACATGTACAGCTAACAAATTCATTATCACACAGAGACTTCACTTATCCCAATTTTTCCAAGCCTTGCAGAGATTCCTTGGGTCCAAAACTTACCAATGAGATTGATCTGTGAGCTTGCTTCTTTCTCCCACAACATGGGGCCGCCACTGTCACCCTGGGGATCAAAAGAATTGTATCAATAAATTGGTTATCCACTGCAATTGCTATGCACAGAAAATGGCAACACTCCTTCTCTCATTTAATCATCCTTTGTGCGGAAGCATTTGGGTTACCCAGCGGATGTTTGTCATTCTTCCTGCCATTCTCCCGTACCGAAATATATTCTGTTGTGTTATATCTTCTTCTTTTTTTTTAAATCAAACGTTAGATTAAATTTAGCATTCTATGCAGAGGGTGTGGCGTAATTGGGAGTGTTGCCCTAATGTAGCATCTAGTTCAAAAGAACAATGCAACTGTTGCTCATGCGGTGCTTGTGAATGAATGCATTACTTTCGGTGGTAAAAACGAACGAACCAGACAGAGGCATCACCTCACCGCTGGGCATAGATGAATTAGCAACGTGCATAGATAAACACATTGGTAGCTAAAATGATATCAGTCATCATTATCATACAACTATGAATTGTCAATGACGGTACTAATGACTCAAATCAGTTAACCAGTAACCAAAGAACTCCGCCATTCAACCAGCTACTAAATCCGCATAAACGAATAGCCCCGCGGCCTCACCTGGCAGGCGTCGATCTGCCCTGCGTCATAACCGGCGCACATCATGTTGTCGGTGATCTCGGACGGGTTGTATTTCTTCGTCTTGCACTCGCTGTTGCTCATGATGGGGACCTTCACCTCACGAACCACGTCGCTGGACCTGCCGTTCTCCGAGATGCGTCCCCAGCCGGGCACAATGCCGAAGTCACCCACGTAGGACCGATCTAAAAGAGGGGGGGGGGGAATGCGGGGTTACATCGGTCGGGCTTGGCTGTGAACTCAATGTTTGCACTGGCTTGGGATTAGAAGGGTGGAGAACAAAGGACGGGAAGAGTGATGAGTAAAGCAACAAGAACGGGCAAATGTACAGAAAGACTTCGGCAGACATAGAGCGGAAGAACAAAACACATCCAAACACAGATAGAAGAACAGGAAGAAGAAAGAGATGCCGAGAATGACAATAAACGAACAAGGGCAAAAAGCAACCTACCCTGTGTAGGGAGGCATACAGGGCGGACGAATTTTGTAATAGCAACAGGGCTGTCGAGCTTGATAACGCCGATGTCGTTATTGAAGGTGCGCCTGTCGAAGCCCGGGTGAGCCCACCACTCGCCCACCTTGCGCACCTGACGGGAGGGCTCGTGGATGTCGCTCTTGTTGTGGCTCCCCAGCACGATCTGCACACGGCCCTTGGTCACTCTGGAGCGTGAAGGAATGTAGGTCAAAGAGTATGTTTTTTTTATCAATTGTATTCATTCGCATATGCATAATGTGACAAGATAATAATTTGGATGATTTTTTTTTCAGCTGCATATAGAGTAAATCACCGGAATAGTACACAGCCACCCATCCTAGCAATAAAGTGTCCACAGCCACCCATCCTAGCAATAAAGTGTCCACAGCCACTAACCGTTTGATGCAATGAGCGGCAGTGACGAGGTAGCGGTCGTTGACGAGGGTGGCGCCGCAGTAGAGCTTCCCGCGGTAGGAGAGGGACACGAGCCAGGGGTACTTGCCGGGGTTCGTCTCGTCGCCCCCTACGATGCGGCTGCCTCGGTTGGGTGTTCCGCAGACTGGGGGAGAGGAAACACTCAGTAAGGGCTGTTTGGCTCTCATCCAATGGTGTCTATCATGAAGATGGAATTAGACTTTCTGACTTTATTGTGACGTTTATTTCAAGATGTCGGAATCAGCTCGATGATGCTTGAAATAGCTTACCGTATCCACTGCAGTCGCATGCTGATCTTTTAACATTATTGTGGAACTCCCCCTGAAAAAAAGAAAACGGAATCAATGGAAAATTACTGGATGTGATAACGTATCCGGAGTTTAATCTTGTCAACCACTTAATTCCAATTTACCAGTCACAATGTTCAAAATGTTGAATACTATCAAAAATGTAAACAACAAAATAACATCTTATGTGTCTCGCAGTGACATAATATCCTAGCCTGCAGAGGATGTAAATATACATGCATTTTTTTTACAACAGGAACGTAACTCTCGAACCCGTAAGTAAACAAACCGCAACTTTTAACTAAATCATCAAGCACGACAATGTTCACCAAAGCTTGTCGTTCCACAAGAACCGTTATTATGTTCGGGATAAAGAAACTGTCATCTCGACTGATACGCCACAAGCATAAGATAATTCCTGTGAAACCACAGAAAGTAACAGCAAGTGTAAAAAAACACTTAGTTTGGGATGAATTTTAAATATCTGCTGCGGAGACATGGAAAGACCGGTGGTATGAGATGCGCTTCCTTCTCCGTTCTCTGTCATGGCAATAGGTATTGCTTGTTCACACCAGTGAAAGTTTAAACAGAGAGCAAAGCGCTGTCGTGACTTGTACTAAATAGATACCTCTGGCTAAATTTTAAGAGAAATTAATCTTTGGACATTCATCCGTCGGAAGAACCATAGGCGCTGGAACTTACAGGAATAATTAAAGTACTTGCGAACAAAAAATAAATAAATGAATAAAAAAAATAATTAATTAAATAAATAATCGCTATGACTAGCGCATTCGCGTTTCACGACACTTGAGTAATGGAATGTGACCCAAGTCTGGCTCAAATTCAAATGGCTTAGACGAAACAAATGAACTTCTGGCTTCCGGCACCTGCTGTGGCAGTAGAGCTATGCATCACCCGTCCTTTTTATTTTTCACCATAATTTTAATGCGAAAGTAAACCATTGACATTAATGACATTGCACAATGAATCAACACAGCGATAGCTTTCACTTCCCTGCTCTGGCGGCTGCCCTCTGCGGCTGTCACGGAGACCTGCGGCTTCCTCTCAGCTGGTGCAGTGTTGATACTACAGTGTCGGCGGACAGGAGACTTGGTTCATTAGGGAAAAGGTCTAGTCCGTGTCCGTGAGAGATCATATAAGCGCCACTCAAGCATAAGGTTTTCCATTATATCTTGATAAACTCGGCAGAGGATAAAGGGAAAGGAACTAAACCAACCGATTGCTGTTTTGTAAACAGAGATGACAAGTTGTTTTGCGAAGTGCAATATCCTTGTTCACAAATGCTTGTTTTACGCTCACGAGACATTCTTCACGACAACAGAATTAACTTTCCTCAATCTATATATCGGTTATGCCACGAGATCCACACAAAGAAATGTATTTCTTGACGCACCAAAACTGACCCTGACAGTTTCCTAATTAATCGCGGTTTAGTTCTGATGAAAGAAACTGCGCGTCGCCCCACAAGGCAATCGAGAGGGCTATTAACCACCCATTCACTTATCGCAGTAAGAGTAATAAAGTGTGCGGCGGTAGGCAGACACCCCGCGCGTGACGGATACGCGGAGCGGATCAGAGAGATCTTCCCACCTGGAGAACTACGTAAGCTGTTACGTAACTTACAGGTTACTGACTCGTGACATTGTATGATCATTTGTGGGGATTATGCTTTGAGAGTAGTTTTAAACGCCTTTGAGACTTATACTGCCGGAATCTGTTGCGCAAAACGAAGCTATTAATTAGGGCTTTCTGTATAGTATTTAACAGAAAAATAACCTAAATATCGGTACATTAACTAATGATAATAGATAATAGTATGATCAAATGGGAATCATTTCTCTTCTACTAATACCTATTTTTCTTTTAAATCAGCCATAATCAAACTAAGATCTGAAAATAAACTGCTTTATCATCTACAACCAGCATCTCTGTAAGAAAAGCACAACGTGAAAGCAAAATCTGACTCGTTAAACCGATATGTGGCTCAGTACCCCTAAGTACATTCATTGTCATAACATTTACTTCGCTTAAAACTACTCTAATTCTTATTGTCTTGCAAATAAGTAGCAGAAAGCCTTTGGGTCGAACATCTTGCATGATATATACGCTTATCACAAAGAGAAAATCCTGTTCTGAAGACAATCAGGAGATTTGTATCACTTTTAAATTCCCGAGATCCAGACCTTGACTGAAAAAAACGCTGCAAGTTCTCAGAAAATACGATGAACGTTGGCATTAGAAATGATGAATAATATGAATACTTTTTATTTCACGAATACAGAAATAGACATTTAAACTCAGTTATGTTTGATCAAATCATTATTAGGGCCTCGATTTTTATT
>BOPN01002838.1:185000-188255 GCA_017312705.2 Penaeus japonicus | reverse complement strand
TAATTGTTTACTTCCTCCATGCCTATGCAAATGGTTTTTAGGCATCTTTTAAAGCTCTCAAGGGGATTTTTGAATAATTTTTCGTTATTAAGTAGCATTCACATTCATTCTGCTCTAATTGTCTATTGTTGATATTAAGTAAACACAAATGTATACACATGCATAGACTTACAGGAAAATAGATAGACAGATGGAAAAGACATATATATATATGTGTGTGTGTATATACATATACATATATATACATATATATATGTATATTGTTTTTATTGTTTGTTTATAACATGCCAAACTTTCACACTTACAGTTTTCGTTTGAATATTTGACTACCTACGAATATCGTTAATCAATTAAAAAAAAAAATAATAAGGTCTTACCCTGTAATGAATCGTCACAGTAAATGATTAAAAAGTGACATCTCGTCCTGATTATTGATATCAGTGATATACATACGATAGAGTAACACAAAATCCTCCATGAATGAGATGAAAAAATAATTATCTTATCAATGACTGATCTAAAGTTTCTTTATTAAATATCATTCCTATCTATTTAGCAAGAGCGGATGTGGAAATTGATTTATTTACGTCTGGTGATCAAGTTATCAAATTTATACCGAAATGTCTGAATTATTTTTGAAAATCAATGAAGATACTGTACTTTTCTGCTGATCAACATCATTACCATCATTATTATTGTGATTACATCATCATCATCATTACCTTTATCAGAAGGGCAATGACAATGATAATGATATTAATACTGAAGCCAATAACAATAATAGTAATGATATTAGTATTAGTACTAGTGCTACTACTATTTTTATATCAGTATTTATGATATAAAGACAAATTACGAGAATGATGTCAGTTTCATTAATAATAACAAAAGTGATAAGATACTACTATCATCACTATTGTGAATGTTGTTGTTGTTATTATCATTATTACCGAATTCATGATCATCATCATCGTTATTATTAGTATCTTTATTATCTTTGTTATGATGATTATTATTATCATTATTACTGTTATTATTATTATTATGATAATAGTAATCATTATTTCATATTGATAATAATTATGATAGTAATGATGGTGATAATAATGATAATGATAACAGTATTGATAATAACAATGATAACAATAACAATACTGATAATAATAACAATGATAACATATAAAAAAGATGATACAACTAATGATAGTGATAATCATTAAAAGATCTGCACACATACTATATATATAACTATCATAAAATCCTTCTAAAAACAACTACACCATGATTAAAATAAATCTGTTTATATATGCCTCCTAAAAAATCTGACAAGCCCAAGAGGAACAGCCTTCTCCGAAAACACTTGTAAACGATGTAAAGGCAGATTGAACATGCATGACCTTGAGAACATGAGACACCTTCCCACTGCATGAGCCATAGGTAAAGGGTCCTGCAACTCCTTCGTGTTTTGAGATTTGTCTTAGGTTTCACCTTAACTTCGAGTGGGTTTGGGGTTTTGATGGTATCTTCCTTCCAGGTGTGTGTGTCACTTGCTGGCTTGGTGGTGTGGCTTGTCGCTGTACCTTGGGTTTTCTTGTGTTTTTTTTGTGGGTTTTGGTTTAAGGGCAATGGGTTGGGTTTTCTGTGGGTTTCGGTTTAAGGGCAATTTGATTGGGTTTTGCAACAAGTGTTTCGAAGTGAGTGGAATCCTCAGGCTGTCTCTAGGGTCTTTGGAGGGGTGACTTTCGAGCTTGTATTCCTTGTTGATATCTTTCTTGTTAAGTTGCTTGTAACTTCTTTCGCGAGGCTGTTTCCTTAAGTCTTTTTGAACCTTCTGTTCGCGGCCCTTGGAGGGATGTGAATTCTTTCTCTTCCTGTATATATATATTGGAGGCTTTGCGGGTCTTCCTTCATAAGGACCATTTTATCTGCAAAATAGTATGGTCCATGAGCCTTATTTCACCGGAGTTCTTGCAGCTTACAGTGAAAGAGTGAAAGGATTTGCCAGTTTATTCATATTTGAAGATACTGAACAAAATGATGTCATGCTATTCTTCAGCAGTCCTCCCCCGCCCCCCTTCCAATTTTTTTTCCAGCTCTTCCCGCACAGTCTTACATGTGTGTGTTTCATTAACTTCCTATTAAAGTAATTTCTCTCCACCAGAGTCAGAGGGATAGAAATAAACATCTCGACTCTTTTCATGTGTTGAGGTTCGTCCTTAAGCTTTCGATTTCAGAGGGGCCATATTTGAACGGCATTTGGTTAGATACCAATTCCAATATACAGATAGTGGTATCTTGAGGTCAATATGACGTTGCAAACTCTTCGTTTTTATTGCCTGATTTAAATGATAAATCCCTCAACAATCCCAGTAGGTACTGGTGTTGAAATACTTAAAAAAACATAATTTTTTTTTTTTTTTTATCAATCTTACACGAGTAAGATATTTCCATCCATGGGATAATGTAATCCAGACACGCAGGCCTGTATCTATCTATCTATCTATCTTTCTCTCTATTTATTTATCTATAATACATCATACATATGTATATACAAACACACACACATACATGTATATATATTCATACGGAGAGAGAGAGAAATAAATATGCATATGTAAAAGTGTTTGTGTGTGTATGTCTTTAGACACGTGCATTCGCGTCCGCCCTTTGAAGGCAACCCAGAGAAGAAAATCCGTTTCAAAAAGAGATAAACAACTGCAAGTTTGGAAAAGACCAAAGCCCTTTTTGAAGCCGAATACCTGCAGCTTCAAAGGCGTTGAGCAAAATGGATCAAGACGAGATGGCTGTCTCATAGGCTCTTGGATTTACTCGGGAACTCGATATCTAAATCGCGTTAGAGGGATTTACTCTCTGAAGAAACTGGGTCGAAAATTTAGAAAACGGAGGCGATGTCGAAGGTTTGTCAATAATGAGGGAATATTTGCTTTGGAAGTGTGTGGATGGATGGGTTGGAAGGAGGTTGTGTATGCTTAATGATTTTGAAATAGAATCATGTTATTGGAGTTAAGACTGAAGGATTGATTTACTTTGAGTAGATCATTGTGATCGTATTTTCAATTGAAAGTTTTATGAATGGAAAGCTAAGAAATAGAGAAAAGAAGATAATTTCCAATACAGTAAGAAATTATACTATCTTCCTATCTGACTTCCTATATATAAAAGATAAAAAAAATATATTAGCTATTTCTAACCAAATATCTTAAATAATCAATGAAGAAGAGTAGCCATCAACAC
>BOPN01002838.1:150000-152500 GCA_017312705.2 Penaeus japonicus | reverse complement strand
TCATTTAATAGATAAATTGTTTTCCTCCAAAGTTAATTTATTATTCCACTGGAATGAAAATGTTTCGAGAACAGACCGGGATGAAAATGAAAACACAAATAATATTCAAAATGGCTGACGAAATATAACAAAGTATAGTGATATTTCTCTCAATTTCGTCATCGTTCACAAACTATCGTCTTTTTTATTACCCATAATATTCTTTTTTTCCTAATTATTGGTGGTCCTTGATCATTAAAATTGGTCTAATCTTCCTTTTTTTTTCCTTTTTTTCAGAATGTTGTCCTCGTTTTGGTTTTTGTTAATGACACTTAACGTAGAAGATGAGTTTCAATAAGCAGTCTGGAAAACCTTGAGTTTATCCACATGTGTGAGCTTTTGGTCGTGTGTGCATTTCTTGTGAAAAAAGCGAAACGAGATTTTTTTTTTTTTCTCTCTCTCTCTCTTTCTCTATCTATCTATCTTTCTGTCTTTCTGTCTCTCTCTCTCTCTCTCTCTATCTATCTATCTATCTGTCTATCTATCTATCTATCTATCTTTCTCTCTCTCTCTCTCTCTCTCTCTCTCTCTCTCTCTCTCTCTCTCTCTCTCTCTCTCTCTCTCTCTCTCTCTCTCTCTCTCTCTCTCTCTCTCTCTCTCTCTCTCTCTCTCTCTCTCTCTCTCTCTCTCTCTCTCTCTCTCTTTTTCTATCTATCTATCTATATCTACCTATCTATTTTTATATATCTATCTCTCTATCTATCTATCTATTTATCTATTTATCTATTCTCTCTCCCTATCTATCTATTCTCTCTCTCTCTCTCTCTTTATCTCTCTCTTTATCTCTCTCTCTCTCTCTCTCTCTCTCTCTCTATCTATCTATCTATCTATCTCTATCTCTATCTATCTAGCTTTATTAATGCTATTTTCGCGCGATTACTCCTTGTATACCTTGACAAAAATAATAGTACAAGATACTTAAAAAACAAGGAATAAAGAAAAGTAAATATACATCATGATATGCAACAGATATAGGAAGAAAAATCTTATGACGTAATAGAAAAAGACAGAAAAACACGAAGAAATTAAATTAGGTCATTTTTTTCAGTTGGTAAAATGTATAACTAAGTACGTGTCTTGTTCAACTACCTTAAAATAGACATAATTAATAGTTCCTTCGTTTGTACCAATTCCCAATTCCCATCAATTCCCATCGTAATCAAAACTTTGCAAATATCAACACACCAGTTATCAAAGAGGATTAGGAATATTGCAAGCAAATCCGGAATTCAATCACGTGCGTGGTCGTGCAACAGATAATGCTGAGATAATATTCGGATGAGGATAAATTCCGTAGTATTTGTGCAATGAAGCTTATTATTATGGATATTCTTATTGTTGGGTTCGATAACGATATAGATGAAAGCTAGAATGGTATTATAGATAAAGGATAGACTAGATATAAGATAGATAGATATAGGTGAATCTAGATAAAAGCTGGAATTAAATTATTGACGAAAGCTAGAATTAAATTATAGATGAAAGCTAGAATTAAATTGTTGATGAAAGCTAGAATTAAATTAGAAATGAAGGCTAGAATTAAATTATAGATGAAAGCTAGAATTAAATTAGAAATGAAAGCTAGAATTAAATTGTAGATGAAAGCTAGAATTAAATTAGAAATGAAAGCTAGAATTAAATTATAGATGAAAGCTAGAATTAAATTATAGATAAAAGCTAGAATTAAATTATAGATGAAAGCTAGAATTAAATTATAGATGAAAGCTAGAATTAAATTAGAAATGAAAGCTAGAATTAAATTATTGGTGAAAGATAGAATTAGAATATAAATGAAAGCTATAAGTAGGTTATATATCAAGGCCAGATTAGATAAGAGATAAAAGTAATAGAGAGAAATGAAGTTAAAAGCCAGAATTAAAATATTGATAAAAAAACAGAATTAAGATATAGATAGAAGCCAGAATTAAAAATATATATGAAAGCCAGATTTAAAATATGGAAAAAAATCATAAATTACATAAAATCCAGAATAGACAAAGAGCAGAATAAAGAAAGAGAAAGAAAAGAGAATGAAAGAAAGAATAGAGAAAGCCAGAATCAAACCACTTAACCAGCACGAGCCACTTAAAAGTCCGTCTAACTTAAGAGCTATAAGTGTCTATGATAATTTCACTGCAATCAGTGATATAGGGAATATTTAGAATTAGAAGTTAGATAGCCTGTTTAAACTTATTACAGAACAAGATGAACCAAGACCGAATTAAAGAGTGATAAAACTTGTCAATTATTATTATGATCATTATCGTCTCATTATTATGATCATAATTATGATCATCTTTGATCATAAGATTATGATTATGATTGTGATAATGATCAGCATCATCTTTATCATTACTATAACTATCATAATTTTATCTACTTTATTATAGACAATACTATTTAAAGTTTTGTTAGTGAAGTTAATAAAACTCTCTATGAGAAAATAAATCATTTTGGATTG
>BOPN01002838.1:130000-132500 GCA_017312705.2 Penaeus japonicus | reverse complement strand
TGGCCCGAATTCGGTGGACTCATGTCACATCTGGCCCGCCGGAGGAAAATAGATCATGCTATACACTAGTCTATGACATTGCTCTTAATTAGCTAAGGTCATGCGTCAAGAGGTGACCACAGAGGAGTACATTAATTGACATGTCTTTCAATTCCAGAGTTTTCATGAGATAGTAAAGCTAAGTATCGCAGAATTTTCAGTATGAAATAGTATGCTAAGAAAGAGTAATGATATCTTTACTTGAATCTTCATTTTTCATTGTTCAATCACTTGCATTCTTCATACATTTCTGAAGCCAATTATTCTAAGGAAAAAATATATATAATGCAGTGTAGATTTCCCTTTCCTCTCTATAGTTTACAAAAAAAAAGATCATCTAACAAGTTTTGACTTCATTTTGTCTTTTGTCTTCGGTCAGTAAGTGGTATTACCTAATTGCTTCTGTCTTAAGGAAATTACCATCACTTTCTTCAAACATTGCTTATGTAACCGTGACCCATCGCCCAGTGCCACATTTTCCTGAGTGCCCGGGCGTGCCCACTCTTCGAAAAAGAGAGCAGCCTTCTTCAGGAGAGAGCAGCCAGCCAATCAGAGGAGGGTGAAGTCGTTAATCCAGAGTGGAAGTCGTTAATCCAGAGTGGAAGTCGTTAATCCAGAGTGGAAGTCGTTAATCCAGAGTAAAAGTCGTTAATCCAGAGTAAAAGTCGTTAATCCAGAGTGGAAGTCGTTAATCCAGAGTGGAAGTCGTTAATCCAGAGTAAAAGTCGTTAATCCAGAGTAAAAGTCGTTAATCCAGAGTAAAAGTCGTTAATCCAGAGTGGAAGTCGTTAATCCAGAGTAGAAGTCGTTAATCCAGAGTAAAAGTCGTTAATCCAGAGTGAAAGTCGTTAATCCAGAGTACTGAAGTCGTTAATCCAGAGTAAAAGTCGTTAATCCAGAGTAGAAGTCGTTAATCCAGAGTAAAAGTCGTTAATCCAGAGTGGAAGTCGTTAATCCAGAGTAGAAGTCGTTAATCCAGAGTAAAAGTCGTTAATCCAGAGTGAAAGTCGTTAATCCAGAGTACTGAAGTCGTTAATCCAGAGTAAAAGTCGTTAATCCAGAGTGGAAGTCGTTAATCCAGAGTGGAAGTCATTAATCCAGAGTGCAGAGGTGTGTAGCTGAGGAGAGAAACCCACACTATTCCAACCAATGGCTTTATCAGATACCTTAGTCTCACGAAGTCCAATGCCCGAGCTTTCGACACGTAGACTCAGGCAGTGAAACTCGTTAGACGAAAATGCGCTTGTCACAAACCAAAGAAAGCGACACTGGTCTCTTTCCCGCCTTTTCGGCCGTTGAGATGAGTCTTGTGATCTGGCAAATTTCAGAGATGTTGTTATCGTGGTCAGACACACAAAGTCTGGGGGAGATATTAGATATTTTTCCATACCTTTTAGTCTGTGTGATTTAATAGGTAGAGCAAAATCAATTGCAGTAATGTTGTTTTTTTATATAGCGTTTGTCGAAAATAACTAACTATTTCAAAGCATGGTTGATCGCTGCAACAGAATTAGGTTGTTTTGTCGTTTTATTAGGATAAATTTTGATTGATAATTTAGTAAATCCAAATACATAAATATATATATAAACATATATATATATATATATATATATATATATATATATATATATATATATATATATATATATATATGTGTGTGTGTGTGTGTGTGTGTGTGTGTGTGTGTGTGTCTGTGTGTGTGTGTGTGTGTGTGTGCGTGTGTAGTTATTCATATGTACATATACATACATATATATGTATGTATATATATAAATAGATAGATATATATATATATATATATATATATATATAGATAGATAGATAGATAGATAGATAGATAGATAGATAGATATAGATATATAGATATCGCTGAATCCACTTCTGTGAAAAAGCGCAAAAATATTCTACTTGATGTATTGTCTGATAAAAACAAACCTGGTTCCCGTTAGTATTCTATTCTTAGCAGAATGCTGGGTAAGTTATTTTTGCACAAGTTTTGGTATTCATAAACACACGCAACCTTTTCTCTTGAGGAACATGTTTTTGTTTTTGTTTGTTTTACCTTTACAATAATACCAGCGAATACGTGATTAAAACCCCAATGACCTGGCCACATACTTCTCATCTTATTTAATATATTCTTCATGCCCTCTTATTTATTACTTCTTATTTGTTATTACTTCTTATTTAACCTATTCTTATTTATTTTTACTTCTTATTTAACCTATTCTTATTTATTATTACTTCTTATTTAAGCAATTCTTATTTATTATTACTTCTTATTTAACCTATTCATATTTATTATTACTTCTTATTTAACCTATTCTTATTTATCATTACTTCTTATTTAACCTATTCTTATTTATTATTACTTCTTATTTAACCTATTCTTATTTATTATTACTTCTTATTTAACCTATTCTTATTTATTATTACTTCTTATTTAACCTATTCTCCATG
>BOPN01002838.1:115000-120000 GCA_017312705.2 Penaeus japonicus | reverse complement strand
TGGGTGGGGGGAATGGAAGTGAGGGGGCATGGATAGGTGAGGGGTAAGGGAGGGGGAACTGGAAAGGAAGGGGGAAGGGAGGGGAAGGAAGATGGAGGGGTGGGGGGATCTGGAGAGGTGAGGGGGAATGGAGGGGGAAGGGGAAATGGATGGGAAGGATAATAGAAGGGGTGGGGAAGGGAGCAAGCATGGAGGGGTGGGGGGGACAGAAGTGAGGGGGAATGAAGGGAGGTGAGGAAGGGAGATAGGAGAGGTGGGGGAACTGGAGAGGGGGAGGGGAAGGGGGAACTGGAGAGATGAAGGGGAGTGAAGAGGGTGAGGGAAAGGCGGGGTTGGGTAGGGGAGGGGAGGAAGTAGAGGGGGTTTAAGAAGAGAAGGGGTGGTGGTGTAACTGTCGTTGTGATGATTGGGGTTGGGGAGTGTAGGGTAGTGGTGGTAGTGGTGATGATGGTGGTGGGTGATGATAGTCATGGTTATAGTGGTTGTTTATCATATATTTCAAGCGCCTTTTCCTGTAGTTATTATCAAACGTACTTTAACCACTTAACCTTTAACCTCATGTATCTTTGGTTGGACAAAAAAACATAAATTATTTTGTAATTAAGAACAACGTTACGAGATATAAAAAGATCGCCTGTGTTTTGATATATTATAAGCATCCACTTTTTTATATCTTATACACTTTTTTTACCCTTTTTATGTTATTTATTTATTTTTTTTTTTAAATCACAAACGCCCTTTTTATAGCAAATACACTTTTCTTTTATTGCAAATAACTTTTTTGGGGTAGTAAAAACAATATTTTTCCTTTTTTTGTACCAAATAACATTCCACGGTTATTATCACACGTCACTTCCTCCTCAAACCTTAACATCCGGGAAACGATTAGTTACCGGGCACATCTTCAATATCAAATAGATTATAAGTCTATTAAGACCCCGACCGCAGATATGACCCGAAGAAGAAGGAGGAAATTTGCGAAAAAGACGTCATTCCATATAAAAAATGAAACAAAAAGGAGATATATAGATGGAAAAATATATATATTTCATCTAGGGAGAGAATGATAATATTGTAAATACACTAGTAAATACAAAAGACTTGGATGAGTTGCTTGACGTCGGAACAAAATTTTTCCCCGCTCTGAATCCCGGATCGCAAGAGGGAGAGAGAGAGAGGAGGGGGGAAGGGGAGAGGAGGGAGGGAGAGAGAGAGAGAGAGAGAAGGTGGCTAGCAACAAAGAGAGAGAGGGGGATAGAGAGATAAAGGATGAGAGACTGTGATATGTGTCTTAGTATGTTGAAACTAATAACCCACGCAAAATAGGTATATGATACACAGACACAGGGTTTATACAATTCAGGCTTATTCCATAACCCAGATAGCCTGACCTTATGGTACACGAGATATGATATACGCTACAGCACAAAGATCACAGCAATAAAACATTATAAATAACACGTATAAACAGACGGAGAAATCAGGTGTCAGCGGTAGGGTAGCGTAGTCGATCCCGGTCTGTCTGTATATTCCAAACATCCCGGTTCTATGAAGGTTTTCCTATCTGCAGTTCCCAGTAATGGTTACGCGGAAAGGTAGTGCGGAATGTGAGGGCGTGGCAGTGACAGGTATTCAGCTCTTTTGAAGGTCGACAATAACAATGTGTGAATTTACCTGTCTGTCAAAATTGGCCTGACCTGCCCTGGCTTAAGAGAGGCATCAGGATTGCCTAGAATTAGCTAGAATGTGTATTTAGGTATTCTTTGTATATTGGTATATTGGTGTATTTGATATATACGAGAGAGGGAGATAAAGGATGGGATACAGAAAAAAATGTACGAGAGAGAGAGAGAGAGATGGAGGGAAGGAAGAAGAGAGTGAGAAAGAGATATGGAGGTAAGGAAGGAGAGAGTGAGAAAGAGAGATGGAGATACAGAGAGAGTGAGAAAGAAAGATGGAGATAACAGAGAGAGTGAGAAAGAGAAATGGAAGTAAGGAGAGAGAGAGAGGGGATGGAAGTAAGAAGAAGAAGAAGAGAGATAAAGAGAGAGAGAGATAGAGGATGGAAGTAAGGAGAGAGAGAGAGAGAGAGAGAGAGAGAGAGAGAGAGAGAGAGATGGAGGGAAGGAAGAAGAGAGTGAGAAAGAGATATGGAGGTAAGGAAGGAGAGAGTGAGAAAGAGAGATGAAGATACAGAGAGTGAGAAAGAAAGATGGAGATAACAGAGAGAGTGAGAAAGAGAAATGGAAGTAAGGAGAGAGAGAGCGGGGATGGAAGTAAGAAGAAGAAGAAGAGAGATAAAGAGAGAGAGAGAGAGAGAGAGAGAGAGAGAGAGAGAGACAGAGACAGAGAGAAAGAGAGAGACAGAGAGGATGGAAGTAAGAAGATACTGAGAAAGAAAGAAAGAGAGAGAGAGAGAGAGAGAGAGAGAGAGAGAGAGAGAGAGAGAGAGAGAGAGAGAGAGAGAGAGAGAGAGAGAGAGAGAAAGAGAGAGAGAGAGAGAGAGAGAGAGAGAGAGAGAGAGAGAGAAAGAGAGAGAGAGAGAGAGAGAGAGAGAGAGAGAGAGAGAGAGAGAGAGAGAGAGAGAGAGAGAGAGAGAGAGAGGATGCAAGCAAGAAGAGAGAGAGAGAGAGAGAGACACTGAGAGCGAGAGAGAATGCGCCAAAGGGGGGAAACGCACACCTTTGGGGCGTCGACGGCGGGGGTAACGAAGGCGAAGGAGAAGGAGGATGCGGGGAACAGGGCCTCAGCCTTTCCCTTCCCCCAGACGGATGGACGGGGCCTCAGGAGAGCTGTACAAAATCGTCGCTCGGGAAGCCTTTGGATGCACTCGTCGCTCGCTGGTCACTCGTCGGTGGTCACTCGTCACTCGCAATGGAGCAGGTAGAGTTAGATTAGAGTTGTATGTATGATATTTTGCGTCTGTTGAAACTGTCTCTCGGATGTGTGGAATGTTTGTTTCATGGCTGTCTGTTTTATGTATCATCTTTCTCTTTCCTTCTCTGTTTTTCTTTGTTTTAGTTTTTTTTTTTCTCCCTTTTCTATTCATTATCTTTTCTCTCTTCTGTTTCTTCTTCTTCTCCTCTTCCTTCTTATCGGCTTTTAAAAAAAACTTGTCTTTTTTCCTCTTTCTCTTCTCTTCTCTTCTCTTCTTGCTCTCTTGCCTAATTCTCCCATTCCCATCTCGTGTTCCTCTCTCCACTCACCAATGTCACCTCCCTTCTTTCTTCTTCTCTCCTCTTTCTTATTTCCTCTCCCTTTTCCTTCCTCTCCCCCTTTCTCTTTCTCCTCTCTCTTCTTCCTCACCTTCTCTCTCCCCTCTCCTCTTACTCTCCTTTCTTTCCTCTCTCTTCTCTCTCCATTACCATCCATAACGATTCAACCAAATAGAAACCACAAGAACACCTGGACAGAGGTTTCCGATCGTGTTTCTTGCTCTCGAAGGCTCAAGTGACCTTCGACGGAGGATCCTGGCTTATAATCAAAGTTGATCGTAGTCTTTAGTATTCTGGACGTACGTGTTTCCTTGCCTAGGAGACCGGTACCGCTCGCAGTCTCCTTCATTCATGATGGTAGACGTGGAAACTTTTGTTGGCTTTGATGTTTTGTTGTGGGAGGTTTGTCTCGGCGTTTTGAATTCTTTTGTGATTTTATGTCCATGGTGATTTGAAGAGTAAAGAATATCCTTTGGTTTGTTGGGAGTGACTTTCCCGTTAGCGCAGGGCATCGGAGGAATTAATACATTAGCCACATAACGTACGGCATCCTGGGATAATCACATGAATTCTTTGCAAGGGTTAGCACGATAAGTATATTGATGATAGTGATTCTCTTACGTCGTCTTCAGAAGTTGCATAACCTTCCACATGCACCCACCTCGCTTGAAGTTTACTTTCTTGTGTAATTTCCGTGCGTGATTCTCTTCCCCCTTCGATTTCCCTGATATTTTCCTCCTCACATATTCTCTCCGTTATCACCTCTATGTATAAACACGCCACACAGATTTAGAAGAAAAAAGAAACATGTGTACAGCGAGGAGGAACTTTTGCGAAGCACATTTCGTCGCGTCATGAGCTGATCACAGGTATTGAACAAACACCTTGCCTTTCTCGGCATTAGAAGGTCCTGCTCGCTGGCCTTATGGAGTGGCGTGGTCGCTTTCAAACCTCATCGCGTGTGAGAGGAGCTCGGTTTCCCTTGACTTTGACTCTTCCTTGTCATCATCATCTTTTTGGTAGTCGTGGCGAGTGTGCTTGCAGGTGTCTTGTTTGCCTTCGGTGACAAGGACCATTTTCCATGTGGCGTATCAGCAAGCAACGATCTAGCTTGATGGCAAACTATAATTGATATTAAACTGGGACTTCTGGTGATGTGTAGTTTGACTTAATAGTTTGACTTAAATCGGTGGAATATAGTGATGCGATTAATAACTAATCTATAAGTGGATGTGAAGAGTGTACTGGGTATACAAATACAATTAGGTGAAGAGCAACATGACATTGGTAATGTATGAAAATCAGGTTTTTGTTTATGATGAAAGAAGCGAAACAAAAACGAACACATTAGGTACTCAGTTTATATCTATATTTAAGGGTAACGATTTAATTCCAGATGACTGTAAGAATTCCCACCAATGATTCATACAATAATCGCTACGACACAATTCTTACACGCATTCAATCACCATTTCTTTAATCTATTCGATTCGCGACGAAACTCACATAGGAATTCATCACAACAAAATTATTAAACATTTCACATCACTTTTTTTGCCAAAAATTGCAATTAATCAACATTTTTGCCACAACATGAAATGATTCTTATCCATGTTTCATTTAATTTATGAAATCCACGGTAAGAAATTTATTTTCCCTTTCATGAAAAAATAAATTTACAAAATCTTACCATATATATATATATATATATATATATATATATATATATATATATATATATATATATATATATATATGTGTGTGTGTGTGTGTGTGTGTGTGTGT
>BOPN01002838.1:97500-105000 GCA_017312705.2 Penaeus japonicus | reverse complement strand
GATTCAAGGAGAAAGGAGAGAAGGAAGGGAGAGAGGAAGAAGATAGAGGAGAGAGGAGAGAAGGCAGGGAGATGCAAGAAGAGAGGAGAGAAGGCAGGGAGAGAGGAAAGAGGAGAGAGGAGAGAAGGTAGGAAAGAGGCAGGGAGATGCAAGAAGAGAGGAGAGAAGGCAGGGAGAGAGGAGAGAAGGCAGGAAAGAGGCAGGGAGATGCAAGGAGAGAGGAGAGATGGCAGGGAGAGAGGAAAGAGAAGAGAGGAGAGAAGGCAGGGAGAGAGGAAAGAGAAGAGAGGAGAGAGGAGAAAGGAGAGAAGGCAGGAAAGAGCCAGGTAGATGCAAGGAGAGAGAAGAGAGGGCAGGAAAGAGGCAAGGAGAGAGGGCAGGGAGAGAGGAGAGAAGGCAGAGAGAGAGAGGAAAAGGGAGAGAGAAGAGAGGGCAGGAAAGAGGCAGGGCAGCAGCGGAGAAGGCAGGGAGAGAGAAAAGAGGAAAGAGAAGAGAGAAGAGAAGAGAGAGAAGAGAAGAGGAAAGAGGCAGGGCAGCAGCAGCGGTGGCCGCGAGGCCTTGGCCGTCACCTCGTCGTCGGGTGTGGCAACGTCAACACCGCTACCTTATTGGTCCTTAGATTGCAATTGCTCGTTCGTCCCGTTTCTCCATCTCCTCTTCCCTTCCGCCAAGTCGCCTCTTATCCTTCGACGACGGCTCGCCCGCCCACTACCCTCCGAGGATGCCCCGCTACCCTTCGCGCGATGCCCACCTCCGCCGCCCTGCTGCTGCCCCCGCCGCCGCAGCCGTGGCACTGCAGCGACCGCTTGTCAAAGACCGATGACGCAACGGGGATGCGCCACGAGCATGCGCAGCCGCCGTCCGCCGCAGCCACCCGCCCGCCCGCAGCCGAGGTTACGAGGGACCGCGCCGCCCTCGCCAACGTTTACTGAAGGCACGGTGTTCACCTGGACAGCATCTCGGACCCTTTCTGCTCCTGGTTATGAAGCCGCCCGCGAAAGCTCTCGTACGATCACGCCCGTTCGCTCGTTTACCAGCCTGCACGCCTGCACGCCCGCACGCCCGCACTAACCCGCTGGCCGGCTTTCGGGTCGTTCCAGGCTTATGCTTTGCCCGCATTCTTGATTAAACTGTATCGACGCTTTTGCACGCGTCTACGCAAGTGCCTTTGATTGTGCGTGCGCGTGCGTGTGTGTCAGAGAGAGTGTGTGTGTGTGTCACACATTTTTTGGATCGTCTCTTTGTGTATATCATATATATGTGTATATATATATATATATATGTGTGTGTGTGTGTGTGTGTGTGTGTGTGTGTGTGTGTGTGTGTGTGTGTGTGTGTGTGTGTGTGTGTGTGTGTGTGTTATATATATATATATATATATATATATATATATATATATATATATATATATATATATATATATATGCGTGTGTGTGTGTGTGCGTGCGTGTGTGTGTGTGTGTGTGTGTGTGTGTGTGTGTGTGTGTGTGTGTGTGTGTGTGTGTGTGTACATATATATATGTGTATATATATATATATATATATATATATATATATATATATATATATATATATATACATATATACATATATATATATACATACAAACATATATACATATATATGAATACACATACACGCAATCACACACACGCACAGACACACAGACACACACACACATATGGTGTGTATGTATGTGTGTTTATTTATTCATTTATTTATCTATTTATCTATCTATCTATTTATATATATATAAATATATATATATATATATATATGTATGTATATTTATACATATATATATATATGTGTATGTGTGTGTCTATATGTATATTTCTAGATGACAGTGAGTGCTTAAATGTATGCATTCATATAAACCGTATATATGTACATGAATATAGAAGTATATATATGGTATAGTGTAAAGTGTAGTGTCTAAGTGTTTATGTGTTTGTTTGTTATACGCTTGCATCTTCATCTGTATAGCTTGCATAGATATTATATTACATTTCTATGTTTTTAAAAAATGAACATTTATTATGCATGTGTTATATTTCACATTGCAATATGAAGATATATTAATGAAGGACCCGTTTTTTTCTAGTTTAGTGCAACGAGTGATTGGCAGAACCGAGTGCGAATCTCCGGAACTTGCACACAGATTGAACAGTTCTTTATATATGCAGTTTTTTTGCAAGATTTCTAGACAAAGTGTTTGATTGCTCTGGCATGTGTTCATGAAAAATCTCACCACAGGATTAGTGTTTGAATAATGTTGTGTAGAAGTGATTATTGTTGTTGATGTTTTTGTTTTTTTCCTGGTTTGTTTGCTTGCTCGAACAAAGGGAAATGTACATGTACTTTCTGATTGTGCAGTGAAGTTTCGTGCATACAGTGCATCAGCGGTGTGTGAGTGTGTGTGTGTCCCGGCACTTCCAAAAAGACGAGCCAGTCACTGCCACCTTTGTGTCGAGTTCGGCTGCCAGAGCCCAGTCCCTTGCGCCTGTGCTCGCGTCCCTTCCCGAAAGGAGACTTCCTACCAACCCACTGACCGATCTCAATTCTTCTCCCGTAACAGAAATATGTCAAATCGGTGGCTTTTCCGTCGCCGCGCCAGCAGGAGAAGGGCGCCGCCCCCGCCGCCCCCGCCCCCGCCGCCGCCCCTGCCGCCGCCGCCGCCGTGAGCCGCCTGGAGCCCTTGGCCCTGGCGTGGGCGCTGTGGCTCAAGCTTAGGACGATCGTGACGCAGGTGGCGGTGGAGCCCGTGATGCTGCTGGACGGCCTGGGCTTCTCCATCATGATCGTCTACGTGGAGAACCTGCAGATGGACAAGATCTGCCGCGTGAACCTCAACTACACGGAGGAGGTTTGCGAGAACTTGTTCCGCTACCCGGAGGAGAACCTGCAGCTGCAGCAGTCGTTCAGCATGTTCGGCATGTACAACGGCATCATCATGGCGTTCATCCCGCTCTTCTTCATCCTGTTCATGGGCGCGTGGAGCGACAAGTACGGGCGCAAGGTGCCCCTCGTCATCGCCATCATCGGCCACTTCTGCTGGGCGGCCGGCTACCTCGTCAACTCGTGGATGCCCGACTGGCCCGTCGAGTACATCCTCGTGGCGGCGCTCATGGACTCGCTCGGCGGAGGCAACGTGTCCTTCCTCACCGCCGCCAACGCCTACATCAGCGACGTCACCTCGGAGGAGACGCGGACGTCGAGGGTCGGCTTCGCCAACAGCATCTGGTTCCTCGGCGGCCCGATCGGCACGCTCCTCGGCACGTACATCTACAAGTACGGCGGCTACCAGATCCTCTTCGGGACGTCCGTGTTCATGTACGCCGTGTCCCTCGTGTACCTCTTCTTCCTGCCGGAGAGCCACGGCCCCTACAAGGCCACCGCGACCGCCGAGAAGAGCGACGTCAGAGACTCCGAGCAACAGCCGCAGCAACAACAACCGCAACAACCGCAGACGACGCCGGGCAAGGACTCGCCCAAAGCCGAAGGCGACTCGGCCAGCGACGTCGAAGGAATCACGGCGTGGAAAATGGTGTGCGATTTCTTCAGCTACGACCGGATCGTGGATTCATTCCGGTGCACATTCAAGGCCCGCGGCGGCATGGTGAGAGTCTTCATCCTCCTGCTGATCCTGAGCAACCTCCTGCGCCGTCTGGGACGAGGTAAGGACCCCACCCACCCCAAACCCCCCAACCCCACCCCACCCCTAACCCCTCTCCATCTGCTTCAATTTACCCGGAAAATGCTCGGGGATTATTCCTTTGGGGGGAGATCATGGAAGCTTCCAGATGCATGCGGGAAGTTGTTGCTACCCAACCTGCTTGCTTCCAGCCGGCCGGACGAAGGGGGGAGGGGGGAGGAGGGAGGGAGTGGGGAGGGGGGGAGGGTGAAGGGGGTGAGAGGGCGAGTCCACGTGTAAAGCAGAACATTGAGTCATAATGGGCACATTTCCCATGGCAACTCGGCAGCGCATAGTGACTGTGGGAGAGAAATATGTCTTTAAAGTCTAGAATAATAAGGAGACACTGGCTAGGTTGTCGAAACTTTAATTAAAGAAATGTGGAGAACTTTGAGAGGTCGAAAGACAAAAGGAGATTATAAAAAACAACAAAACAGCTAATTAGATACTAAAGAGACTCGTTTGCCTATGTTTAAGTGTCTCGAACCAGGATGGGGAAGAAAGAATTTTAACTGATGGTTTGCTGCTAATAATAATTCAAGGTGTTTTAAAACACATGTAGAGATAGATAGATAGATGAATAGATGGTTACGGATATACATATAAACATATATACATATACATAATATAAAATATATATATATATTTATTTATACATATATATATATATATATATGTATATATTTATATATACATATATGCATATATATCATATGATTATATATAAATAATCATATAATCTTATATAAATATATATACACATATATGTATATATATACATATATGTATACATAAATGTATATATCCATACATACATATATCTATATAAAATGTATGTGTGTGTCTGTTAAGAGAAAGAGCAAGAAATATAGATATAAATATATATATATATATATATATATATATATATATATATATATATATATACACACAATCATCTCACAGAAGACCAAAAACACGCAGTCTCGATGCTCTCCACAGCCAAGCTTACTGAGAACCTTCCAGACGTTTCGCAACTTTCACTAAAAGCTCCCCAGTTGCTCTTGATTTGCAAAGTTCTCGGTTGCTCCTCTTAATGTGATGCAAATCTCTTTCACTTCTTGCTAGCGTGGTTGCAATGAAAGAGACTAATATTGTTCTTGCATTCATGATAACTTGGGACTGTACTATGATTATGTTAAGACTATCATAGTAGTTGCTATTACTTTATGTCACCTCACTCACCATCTCATTACTTATAGTCATCATACATCACCACACGCATCATCTTGTACTTACAGTCACCACAGGACACCATATACTACTTACGGTCACCACACTCGCCATCCTACTAACCATAACCACTGTCTTTAGAATCACCACACTGCTTAAACACAATCTTTAGAATCACCACACAACTTCACCACAATTTTTAAAATCACCACACTGCTTCACCACTATCTTTAGAATCACCACACTACGCCACCACAATATTCACCATCACCACACAGGTCATTACACTCGCCCATCACACGAGTTATGAAATCACAGCTGTACGTCATCACAATATTTACAATCACCACGTTACGTCACCAAGGCAACGGCCGTGACTTAAAAAAGGTCATTCACTTCTCGACCAAGTTCTGTGGCGAAAGTTCAAGCTCAAGGGCAGGTAGGACCAGGGAGAGAGAGAGAGGGAGGGAGGGAGGGAGAGGGAGAGGGAGAGAGAGAGAGAGAGATAAGGGAGAGAAAGAGAGAGAGAGAGAGACAGAGAGAGATGCGATATACATATACATATACATATACATATACATATACATATTCACACACACATCACACACACACACACACATATATATACATATATATATATATATATATATATATATATATAGAGAGAGAGAGAGAGAGAGAGAGAGAGAGAGAGAGAGAGAGAGAGAGAGAGAGAGAGAGGAAGGGAGAGAGAGAGAGAGAGAGAGAGAGAGAGGAGGGAGGGAAGCAGAGAGAGAGAGAGAGAGGGAGGGAGGGAGAGAGAGAGAGAGAGAGGGAGGGAGAGAGAGAGAGAGAGAGAGGGAGGGAGAGAGAGAGAGAGAGAGAAAGAGAGAGAGAGAGACAGAGAGAGAGAGAGAGAGAGAGAGAGAGAGAGAGAGAGAGAGGGAGAGGGGGCACCCAAGGCTCAGAATGCGGTCTCGATGTTTCAACGGGTAGTGCCAAACCGGACGGGGGGGGGGGGGGGGGGGGGACGGAGGACGAAGGATAGTGTGCTCTATCTGGTTATATGTGTCTGTGTGCGTAAATATTCTGATTTATAAAATATTTTGCATTTTTTTTTTTTTTTTTTTTTTTTTTTTTTTTTTTTTTTTTTTTTTTTTTTTTTTTTTTTTTTTTTTTTTTTTTTTTTTTTTTTTTTTTTCGAGGTTAATGTGTCCACAGTGTCCCAAAGTTTAACGTTCTATTTTGCCTAAACGAAACGCCTGCTTTTAGTCAAGACTAAGAATAAGGTGTTACATACATCTGCTATTAACTTTTGTCATGGCGATTTTTCATAGTAGAATGATATAAAGAAAACTATTAAATATTCAAGGATATTATAGTGATGTATCCTTGATGAATATAAACCTCATGTATTTAATTCTTCATGTATTTCAATGACTGGTTTAAGAAAATTATACACGAAGACTGTAATTAACCTAGGTAACTCATCAACAGTAGCGATCGTTCTAGAATGTACAGTGCAGTTTGTATTACGATACTACAGTGAATACGAACCTATTTCTTATGAAACAATTTTTCCTCTATTACAGGGGCGTACATGTACCTTTTTACGAGGAAGGTGTTAAACTGGAAAGCTACAGATTATGGACTCTGGGTCACCTACAAGAACCTGATGGCTGCGCTAGGTGAGTACTATACCATCAGGCAATATATTTGTGTTGTGCATATATTCATGTTTTTGTGAACTCGTTCTGTTTTTGTTTTTTGTTTTTCTGAGTATATTTCTTCATTTTCTTTTAAAGTTCTAGATGAAAACAGACATTCGCAAGTGAAGGGTAGTTCTCAAAGTCCTCTCAACTTGGACTAAGCAAAGCATTAAGGATCAGTTTGTAAGCTGCGCGGCGGCCTAAGTGATATTTGTGCCGTCCGAACGAGTTGTGAAACGCTGATTACAATACCGGAATATTATTAGACCACTTTTTTCCCCCCCGCGCGATCTCCGTACTTTTCAAATGCCTATTCGTCTCACTCGCTATGACGTGAAAGTTTATGGGTTGGATTAGGTGCTTATTCTCTATCCTTTTAGTATTTTTTCTTTTCTTTTTTGTTTTGTTTTACATATTGTATTATTGCTTTGTGTGAAATCTGTATTTTTTGCTAACTATGATGACTCTCTCTCTTGCTCTTCTCTCTTCACTCTTCACTCTCTCTTTCTGACTTCTCTCTCCTCTATCTCTCTCTCTATCTCACTCTCTCTCTCTCTCTTCTCTCCCTCTCTCTCTCTCTCTCTCTCTCTCTCTCTCTCTCTCTCTCTCTCTCTCTCTCTTTCTCTCTCTCTCTGTCTGTCTGTCTGTCTGTCTCTCTCTCCCTATCACTCTTCTCCTTCTCCCTCTCCATCTCCCTCTCCTTCTCTATATCCTGATCATTCTTCTTCTCCTCCTTCTCCTTCTCCCTCTCCCTCTTCCCCGATCTGTCTCTACCATCTCCTTGTACGATTTCTTGTTATTCCTTCTTCTCTTCATCTTCATTCTTTTTTTTCCTTTTTTTTTTTTCTTTTTTACTATTGGAAATCTCACTCGAGCAACTGACCTTATGCAGAGAGAACAAGATGA
>BOPN01002838.1:55000-67500 GCA_017312705.2 Penaeus japonicus | reverse complement strand
CTTAACAGGGACATCGGATCTAAAAGAAAAATCGCTTAACAGGGACATACGAACATCGAATCTAAAAAAAAAAAAATACCCTGTCAACAGTACCCCATGAAGGAGCGAGTTGCTGGACTTCGTGTGTGTGCAAAGGTGTCGATCCTGTGGTTAGGCCTCGAAGACCTTAAGAGGGATTGCGTCATTACGTAAACATTGACTTCCGTAACAAAGGGTCGAGAGTGCTCTGCTTTTGAGGCGGGGGGGGAGGGGGGAAGGGGGGGCTGACTAACAGGAAACGCATACACGGATGTACAAGCGAACACGCACGAACACTTAGACGATTCGTGTGTTTTGTTGAGTGTGTGTGGATGTTTGTGTTTGTGTGTGTGTGTGTGTGTGTGTGTGTTTGGGTGTGTGTTTGTGTGCTTATGAGTGTGTATGTGTCGGAAGTTTCGCCATACTTTTGAATGACTCACATACGGACACCAGTTTTCCTTAATTAATAAAAACAGATGATCTCAAACTCAAAGGAAATGATTCAGGCGCAATGATATAAACAATTACAAGAGTGAAGACAAAATAATTGTCAATCTACTTTCTTACATTTGATGATAATATTCACTCCTACATGAAATGAAGATAATTGCACGAAATGAAGATAATTGCACGACCGGACCGGCTTATCACCACGCCTTTGGCATATAAAGAAACGGTATGAATTGAATAATTCCTGTAGGATTGTATGGAAACTGCTGGGACGGATGAATAATAGTGTATACTCAATGACCCTAATAAGTCCAAGTTAAACTAATTAGTCTGTTTGTTTGTCTGCTGAACTACTGTTTAAGTGATTACAATTAGTAACTATAATATCACGATCAGCACTTAAAGTGGTACTTTATTCGGTTCGAAACGTGGTGGAGGTTTTCAGCTTTTTTTTTCGGTGTTTTGACTTTTTTCAGTAAATGCATATACTTGGCTTAATCCAGCACGTGTATTTCGGGTATATGTTGTTCATTTTGGTGTGTGTGTTTGCATAAAGATATACATATATATACACATATCTATACACACACACACACACATTCTCTCTCTCTCTCTCTCTCTCTCTCTCTCTCTCTATATATATATATATATATATATATATATATATATATATATATATATATATATATATATACATACATACATACACATACACACATCCACATCCAGACAGACATGGAAGAACACGCACACGTACGTGACGTGAAGCATTCCGAAGGGTGATTCACATCAATGGGAGCGCCAAGGTCACGTCTCTTCTCACGTCTCGATTTCCAGAAGATTTGACCCGAACAGTTCAGGTGTCTTTTTTTTTTTTTTTTTTTTTAGATTTTGAAATTGAAACGATTTGACTCTTCTTTCTTTCTTTCTTTCTCTTTCATCTCTATCATTCTCTCTCTCTCTCTCTCTCTCTCTCTCTCTCTCTCTCATATATTGATATTTTAACTCTAGTAGGATATTTAAATATGAAATATAGGGATGGGATAGAATAATTTGTCGATGAATTATTCTCAATTTTGATTAACCAACCTTTGTCGTAAACAGTGACCTATAATCACAGACTAAACATGCAATACCTTTAGTCAAATTTACCATGCAGCATTGATTTCATATTCAGCACATGACTTGCAATGAATTAGGAAAAATTATCGTAAAAAATAATTATCTACTATCGTCACTAATAAAATTTAGCCATATTTATTTATATTTACCATGACTGATGAGTTGATTTTCTTGATGTGTGATAATCGAAAACGAAAGAATATTTTTAGTGTATTATGAATGCCTTCTGGTGTAAAAAAAGAAAAATATCCACTTATCCACTTACTAGATAATGAAAAAATAGGAAGAAGCTGAGAGAGAGAGAAATCAATGTACGATAAATATATATATGATGATTATTCCACAATGTTAGCAATAAGGAGAAATAATATATTTCAAAAATGATATATAGATGAAGAGGTGTTAATACCAGGAGAAAGTGGTACGATTAAGTGAGAGAAAGAGATCAAACGCCTACCATACTGATTCTCCTTCACATTACAATAAACCAAAGTCTATAATTATCCCTCCTTAGTTTTTCCTTTTCTCTTTACTTCGTATATGTAATCACGAATTCATTATTATTTCTTTTTATTCAATGAGTTCTTGTCCCTCCCAATCCTTGCGCCATATTGGCTTCCACTAACAAGTCGCTAGAAACACGTTTTGTCTTTTATTAAAACAGAAACCTCTTTCTTCTTACCCGTTGCTTCAACTTTCCTGTCCAGGGTTCATTGCCAGGATTTCAGGATGGTGAGGATAATGGTGACTTTTCAGGGTCTTCGAGTATTGGAAAAGATGATATTTTGTAGCTGTGATATCAGCTGGGAGGTATTTAGCGCTTTGTGGGGCTGGTGTGAGGTGTGTGTGTGTGTGTACGTGTGTGTGTGTGTACGTGTGTGTGTGTGTGTGTGTTTGTACGTGTGTGTGTGTGTGTGTGTTTGTGTGTGTGTTTGTGTGTGTGTGTGTGTGTGTGTGTTTGTGTTTGTATTTGTGTGTGTGTGTGTGTGTGTTTGTATTTTTGTGTGTGTCTGTGTGTGTGAGCCCCCGTGCACGTGTTTACTTTCATTTATATCACGATATTTGTTCTAAAAATATAGGATTCCTTCCTCTAATTGCAATGGATGTAACATATATCTGCATATGCATCATTTCATTGTTGTTTTTACGGTTTATGCGCAGCTACGTAAGTAACAGTAAATATATTAAATAATTCAGAGATTGCCCCTTGAATTATATCTATTCCATATTGAAACATTCGCTACAAGTTTAGATTGCTTTTATAGGGAAACGCCCAACTAAATAAAGATATACAAAGAATAAAGTAAAGTGAATAAGCTGTACTGAGGTGTATATGCAATCGTAAATAAAATGCGTTAACTCACACTAAAACAAGAATTTAATGTTTTTTTTTTTTTTTTTTTTTTTTTTTTTTTTTAAGCATCATGTCGAATCTAATCCTTAAAATACTCCATGGAATTGTTGATGACTTGTCTTGCACAAAAGGAGGACTACTTTTAAATGTAAAGCCAAATAGCCACTTTGCAATTTGCATACAGGGTAAACTTGCTTTTCCTTATATGGAAAAGACGATAAAGAAATGTATGGCTCAAGTGTTGGTTCTTTCCCGTGCCATTTCGTTTTTATTCTGAATGTTTCATGTTTTTTTTTTCTTATCTTTTTACTCTCATTTTCTTTCGGATTTTTTGTTTCTAGGGGTGCGTTTTTTTTTTTTTTTTTTTTTTTTTTTTTATTTTTTTTTTTTTTTTTTTTTTTGTCTATTAAAAGGAGTGAGAAAAAATATATGAAAATAAACATAGTCTTTATATCCAGAAAGAAAGATAGTGAGAATAATATAAATACCCAAAGCTTATATACGCGGAACAAAACATATCATATTTAAAATCAGTTACACACATTATGAAAAACAGACGATGAAATATTTTGTTCGTATATCTAAAACATGTACATTTAAGAGATAAATAACCCGTGTGGTGAAACTGCGGAAGAAAATAAACTTCACAGTTAAACTCAGTATTGAAACGTATCACTGGAAGACGAACGAATGAAGCAGGAAGAAGGGGAATAATGAAGCAAATTGCGAGACAGAATTGCTGTGAGTCGAACCGTAAATCTTTTTGTGGAATGAGGTGGTCGATCGTATTAGTAGGTTATGCCTATGGTGTGTTTGTTTGTTTGTTTGATTGTTTGTTTGTGTGGGTGTGTGTGTTTGTATATTTGTGTGTGTGTGTTTGTTTGTGTGTATGTGTTTGTGTGTGTGTTTGTCTGTGTGCGTGTGTGTGTGTGTAACTGACGTAGTTGAATTACTTTATCCTCAGAATTACGTGTGAGTGTGTATATATGTATATATATGTATATATATATATATATATATATATATATATATATATATATATACATAGGATATATGTGTGTGTCTGGGAGAGACAGACAATGCATACGTGTTGTTTTTTTCTCCATATGCATCATTTCAAGCATATACATGTACATGTACCTAATCATGTCTATCGATACACCTAGTCTCTCTCTCTCTCTCTCTCTCTCTCTCTCTCTCTCTCTTTATATATATATATATATATATATATATATATATATATATATATATATATATATATATATATATATATATATATATATATATATATATATATATACATATATATATATATATACATATACATATAATATATACGTGTGTGCGTGTGTGTAAAAACATACGTACGTACGTGTGACTGTCTTCCCGTCAAAGCGCGCGCGAGTCGACTCCAAGGCTAGAGAGCAAAAAGTCTCGTGCTTGGGAAAAGCAGGAGATCTAAGCAAAAGGCAAAGAGAGGACTTTCATTTGCGAGATCACAGGAGAATCGTTAATGAAAGGGAGTCGTGTAATTGAGTTTATTAATGAAGGAAGAGCGCCCGTGCCGGTGTGGAAGCGGAATGACTGCTAATGGGTTTTAGAAAAAAAAAAAAAGATTATGCATCCAATACAGTTAGGAGGATTGGAAATTAACTTCTGTGTATGTTAACGGAATTGTTGATAAGGTCGGTATGGGTTTGAGTCTATATCTATATGAATTTGTGAATATATATATATATATGTATATATACATACATACACACACATTTTCTATATGTGCTCTGGCGTCACAAAGAGGTCACCGAAAAAGAAAAAAAAAAAAAAAAGCACCAGAAATCAGAATCCTGACGTCATCCCGACAAGGAAGGCCGATTAGGAATCCGGAGTCCTCAAGGAAGGCGTCAGCCAGCAGCAGAGCCCTCGAAGGAGTTCCTGCTTTGAAAGAAAGAGGCAAGAGGCTAACCTACCTTGAACACGGTCGCTCTGCTCTGGTGCTAACTGGAACCCTTCTGTGGCCACGCTCTTATTTCAGGGTGGTGTTCTCGTGTCTCTTGGAATTGTCTTCTTTCTTCTTTTTTTTTGGGGGGGGGATGTTGAAGGGGGAGGTGTTATGGTGTTATGCTTGTAGAGAGAGTGAGTTTTTTTGTTTTGTTTTGTTTGTTTGTTTGTTTTTGTGTATTTAAGGGAGGGGTTTTGTGTTTTGATTTTACGTGGGGGTGTTGAGGTTATAGATTTTTTTTGTATTTCTGTTTTTAGAATGTTTATTTGTTGTTGTTCTTGTAGATACTTATTTCAAGCATTATATACTGTTTTCGAGTCGTGTCGAATGTAGAAATTATTGTGTTTTGGCATCATGTCCTTTGTTTTGGGAGCACCGTGGTGGAGAGATGAGAGTGGTGTAGTGCGCTCTAACCTTGGATGTGTAATGTGAAGCTTTGCTTATTGACTCAGAATGATTTTGTTTTTTTTATTGGAAGAGTATTCTCGTCGCATGAATAAATCTGCACAGCTTTCCTCTGTGGGGATTAGGTAACAGGTGGGGGGGAGGGAGGGGTGTTAAATACCTTAGTTATGTTGAAAGAACAGATATGAAATTAGAGTAGATTTGGGATTATCAAAATTAGCTGTGTATATGCATACACTGTATTTGTATATAGCTAATGCGTATAAAATACATATATATAGAGAGAAAGACATACATACAGAGGCAGAGAGAGAGAGAGAGAGAAAGATAAACCTTGGATTGAAGTACACGAAGATAAGGCATCCGTGTTTGGACCAGCTTTGCCTAATGCAATAAATGAAAATAAAAATTTGAAAATGCACAACTTTCTCTATGTATTACCTGCACACAGTAAAAAAAATAATTAATTAATTAAGGCTCATCAGAGACTGCCATAAGATGACCCATGACTCGCTCTTCTGCCTCGCCTCTCATCCATTTACAACCTGTGATAGGTTTTTCATTGGTGATAAATTAGGGTTTACCTTTATTGGGCCAAAAGTCTAATTCTTATTGTTTTTATTATCATGTTTAGATGATGGAATGCAAGCACCGGTAACTATTATCATGTTTGGATAATTGGTGCCACAAGGGAATGTGTCAGGGGTCTTGAGCCAAATGCTTTTGTTGTTTTTGATATCCGAAAGCCTTTGTAAAATTAGATATGATTAATGAAACACGCTTTTGGAATCAATTAGATGCATCACGACCGGTTTGGTTGTGCATGTTGTGTGTGTGTGTGTGTATGTGTGTGTGTGTGTGTGTGTGTGTGCACATGTTATTGTGAATTAATTGACACAAAATGAAATAGTTTTTCAGCTTTAAGACATTATTTTTTCTTTTATATTTATATTTCTTTCCATGTCACTAGGTATATGTATTTAATATGCATTCCATCAGTTTATTGCCTGAAGAAGTATGTCAGTATGCAACATATTGCAAAAGATGTATTGTTCGTCTAGGATTAATGTATCGGTTTATTATTGAATACACCTTACAGGATGTGTGTGTGTGTGTGTGTGTGTGTGTGTGTGAGAGAGAGAGAGAGAGAGAGAGAGAGTGAGTGAGTGAGTGTGTGTGTGTGTGTGAAAGAGAGAGAGTGAGTGGGAGTGTGTGTATGTATGTGTATCCGTATGTATATGCATGAACGTATATATAGATACATTCACGTACATACAAACGTAAACATAAATAACCTCAAAACAGACACGAAGACACGATCCCGCAATCCTTTTCCTCCCAAACAGCTCTCCCTCGCAACAATGCTTTCCCTTGTGCAATCCAAAGTGACACCAGAGTGAAAAGCTTCATGCTGGAAGAGTGACCCCTGGTGAGTTCCGGGTACAAAATTCAGGGAAATGTCTGACTGACCTATCTTGGTCATCACTTGTCTCTTTCGTAAGAGATAGCTCTCAATGCGGATTCTCATGGGGGAGTTTATGTTTGTCTTTTTTTTTTTTTTTTTTTTTTTTTTTTTTGGTGTTTTTTTCTCTTGTTTTTTCGTTGTTTTTTGGCGTTGTTGTTTTTTTCGTGTTCTTTGCTGGAATTATGGTCTTTGTTGTTATTATGATTATTAGTATGATTAGTTTGGAGTTTTTTTTATTATTGATATTTTTATTTCTATCGTTAGTAGTATTATCAATCATCATTTCATTATTGTTATCACTATTATTATCACTATTATCGTTACTGTTTTCATTATCATTACTGTTATCATTATCATCATTACCATTATTATTATCATTATTATCATTATCATCATTATTATGATCATTATCGTTATTATCACTATCATTACTATATCTTTTATTATTACTATTGTTGGTATAATAATCGTTGACGTGATAACAAATATCGTTATCATTAATATTAAGAAACCAGACACGCTGTTATTCATAAATAGGGAATATCTGTCTACCATAAACACTATATCATAAATACAATCAACACAGTAACATGCACAACACCATACCTCCACAATTGAATTTATTGCCAACATAAACGTAATTGAAAACGCACCGAGATAAGTTTCAAAACTCGACAAGACAAAATGCAACAATTATTTTACGGATTGCATCAAGTTGCTGAGACAAGATGCAATCAGAGCAGGAAGTGGACAAGAGCAAGCAAATATTTACATCTAAATTAATTCTTGTTTTTTTTTTTTTCGATAATTTGACAATACGGAAACCTTAGATTTTTTTTTTTCTTTCATACGAAGTCTGTTTCACGATAGATTTCCCGGGAACGAAAACTGGAGACAAGGAATGCGGATAAACGGGAAGAGATAACAATGGCAATACCTTTGTTAAATCTCTTTGTTCTTGATTTTTTTTATTTTTTTATTTTTTTTTTTTTTATAGGTTTACCGTGAGTGAAATTCATTACAACGATAAAAATGATAATGAAAATAATGATGATAATGATAATATTAAGGATGATAATGATAATAATAATGATGATTATATGGATGATAATGATAATAATGATAATAATGATGATTAGATGGATGATAATGATAATAATGATAACAATGAAAATATTAATGAGGATGATAATTACAAAAATTATTATGATTATAATGAAAGGAAAGATATACTTTCATATTAGTAACTAATTTACATGTTTATTTACACCTTTTTCTTTCAGTTTCTCTCTCTCTCTCTCTCTCTCTCTCTCTCTCTCTCTCTCTCTCTCTCTCTCTCTCTCTCTCTCTCTTTTCTCTCTCTCTTTCTTTTGCTCTCTCTCGCTATCTTGCTCTCTTGCACTCTCGTTCTCTCGCTATCTCTCTCGGTCGCTCTCTCTCTCTCTCTCTCTCTCTCTCTCTCTCTCTCTCTCTCTCTTTCTCTTACTCTCTCTCGCTCTCTCGCTCTCTTGTTCTCTTGCTCTCTTGCACTCTCGCTCTCTCTCTCTCTCTCTCTTTCTCCCTCTCTCTCTCTCTTTATCTCTCCCTCTCTCCCTCTCTCTCTCAATCTCTCTATCTATCCGCATATCATGAATCATTCTATCCTATCTAGCAATCCAATCATCTATCTCCCTTTTTCTATATATATCCCTTTGCTCTTGAACACAGAACAATAAACATTCTGCAAAGAATATTTACATATCGTACCTAACGCCATCACTATAAACGGACAAAGTCAAAGCACGCCCGTTACAACTACCGCATACGTATAGTTTCGGCATCACACTCATATGTATGCATTTGACATCAAAGCTCTATACACACACTCTTACTTTTACTGTGCGAGGCATTATTCGCAGGCTTACCATTGCAAATTCACTCGCAATATCGTCCGGAATTGCTATTAGTTCTGTATGTTTATGGTCTGTGGTATGTTCAGATACATGTAGTTAATGTCAAACTGATTTTGAATTGTAGACTTTCTATATTTTCTTTTTTTCTAGACGCTATATTTTGTAAAATTCTAGACTTTCTGTATTTTCTAGATGTTATATTTTGATTTATTTACCATGCGTTATAGTCCACTTATATCCCATCTATAGAAGCAACGAGAAGTACCATGAACTAGCAACTTCCTCCATTGTGCAGAGTACCTCCAACCAGCTGATATCTCGCCACACACTTGCCTACCTGCGAAACATAATAATCAGGAGTGTTGTCTCGGTGGTGATGGCTTTGTCGCCTCAACAACCTACGCGGAAGCGATAAGCCTTCGACGAAGATGGTTAGGGAGAGCGAGGAGGAGGAGAAAGGGGGAGGAGGGAAGAGCTGTCGAGACCGTAGCGACACTGGGTTCTTGGTTGATTCAGCCTTGTGTGTGTGTCTCGGGCAAACAGCTGTTCGCTTCGTCCTGTCGATAGAACAGCTTCTTCCTCTTCGGGGTGTGGCTACACTCTTTTGGGGATTCGCGCTGTGTTTCTTCAGGTTTCTGTAGCGAGGATCTTGTGTTGTAGGGCTGAATTTACATCCTGGTCTGTATGAATTATGGCTGGTTTATGTCATGGGGTAAGAGATTCATATTCTCTGGGGTGCATCATGCTAATATTCAGATCATCTACCACGTGTTGTAGCGTGCCACGTCACTACATGAGTTTCACTACAACGGTCAGTAAATACCATAGAGTTTCAACTTCATTTTATCACAAAATAATTAAAGTATCACAAATGAGGGAGTACGGTATATCCTATGACACACTCCACTAAATATATACCGAAAATTAGTCCATAATACCGTATACACACTCGTACGTCACACACAAAAGGTATACTTAATAACCCCATAACATACACCATATACTGAATCATATCTTAGCTGAGGGAAATATGCATGATAAATCCATTGTGTTGCATACCCTGAGCACTGTAACCTTGCAAAGTTTTACGCTACATACCACTATTTTTTTCAATGGAAGTTGCATCATACCAGGAAATGCTTTACATTCCACCCTCTAGTTTGGTTGCAAGAATCTGCCCAACTCTTCAAAGGAGGTTGAATATCAAACCACTGCATGACCCAACATGAATTAATACAACAGTAAAGGAACATATATAGGTATATGTATATTCATGTGGATAGATACATAGATAGATTGATAGATACATACATACAAACACACACACACACATACACATACACACACACACAAACACACAGACACAGACACAGACACACACACATACACACACACACACACACACACACATACACACACACACACACATATATATATATATATATACATATATATATATATATATATATATATATATATATATATATATATATATATGTGTGTGTGTGTGTGTGTGTGTGTGTGTGTGTGTAAGTATATAGGAATGTATGTATGTATGTATATCTTTATCTACACCTATCTATCTATCTATCTATCTATCTATATACGTATATATATATATATATATATATATATATATATATATATATATATATATATATATATAGATATAGATAGATAGATAGATAGATAGATAGTTGTAAGAACTACATTACTATTACAAATGATGCAAAGCTACAAGGATTGTTTAAATATGCTTATTATTTATCTATCTATCTATCTATCTATATATATATTTAAATTGTGTATGTATGTATATATGTATGTATATAGGTTTTATAGATATGTGCATATATACATATCTATACACAGTTCCCTATTATTAGCAATATATACTGTAAATCATACAATGTAAATGATACAAAGAACCGTAAATGAAGACTGAGATACACCAACAAAATACATATATATCTGTTACCCTAATTATTATTTTTTTACACAGGGCATAAAATGTTCATGATGACGAGGCAGATATTCATGGAGAGAAAAAAAGAAGAACAAAAACAACACAAAGAAGAAGAAGAACAGCTCAAAGAAGGAGAAGAAGAAAAAAACTATGAGAGAACAAGGAGAGGAACACGAAGAACAACTTGAACAAGAACACCAACAAGAACAACAGCAAGGGGGAAGAACACGAGGGAAAAATGAACAAAAACACGAGTAGAAGAACTACAAGGAAAAACAAAAACAAAAGTGAGAAGAATAAACAGAACAAGAACGGAAGGAAGACGAATAAACATAAAAAAATAAACAGAACAAAAAAAAGGAAGAAGAATAAACAGAAATAAGAACGAAGAGAAGGTAGAACAAGTAGACTGATAACCAAAAATAAACGAGAACACAATGAAAAAAGAAGCAGAACAAACAACAACACAACAAGCAGAACAAGAACAAAACGAGGAAGAACAAGCAGAACAAAATGAAAAAAGGCTGGAGAACAAGCAATAAAAAAAAACGAAGAAGAACAAGCACACCAATAACAAAAGTAGGAAGAACGAGCAGAACACAACAAAAAAAAAAGAAAAACAAGGAAAACAAAATATAAAAATCGAAGGAGAATAAGCAATACCAAAAACAAAAAAGAAGAAGAAGAAGATTGAAAACCCACATAAACAGACCAGAAGAAGATCAGCTGCGTCGTGTGTTGATATAATTTCAAAAGACAGACAGACACTAACCTTCTTTACGCTCGTCACGCCTAACCACGTCCTCTGGTGCCTTCAAGGATTCTTTGGGGTCTCTTAATATCCTTCGATATCACTTACGTACATACGAAGAGGAAAAATGGGAGAGGGGGGAGAGGGGGAAGAAAGGTAAACTACGGTATTCCTTTTTTTTTTTTTTTTTTTTGAGGGGAGGTATTTTCTTATCGCCTTTTTTTTGTCTCTCTCTCTCTCTTTTCCGTTTTTCTTTCCTCCCTTTTTCTCCTTTTGCTCCACTTTTTTTTTTCAATCTTAGTGACCGCGCGTCCATCCTCACTGTACTAAGGCCACACACTGTTTTTTTTGTTTTGTTTTTTTTCTCGGTAACAAAAGGAAAAAAACAAACCAAGGGCAACTGGTATGCATCATGAACTAGGTTGTCTGCTTTGGTGGGTTTTCTGGAGTTTTATGCTATTTTGAGAATGTGTATGTGTGTGTGTGGGGGGGGGGGGTATGTGTGGGGGGGGGTATGTGTGGGGGTGGGGGGGTGGTTGGGTGTGTGGATGTGGGTGTGGGAGTAGGTGGGTGGTTGGGTGTGTGTGTGAGGGGGCTGTGGGGGTGTGTGAGGGGGGGTGTGGTTGTGGGTGTGGGTGTGTGGTTGGGTGGGGGTGTGGGTGTGGTTGTGGGTGGGCGGGTGTGGATATGTGTAGGGGTGTGGGTGTGTGTATGTGTGCGTTCCATGCGTCTATATGCGTGTGTGTGAATGTGTGTGTCTACATGTATTTGTGTGTGTGTGTGTGTGTGTGCTGCATGTGTCTATATATATGTGTGCGAGTATATATAGCAATGGCTATATGAAATACATGAATAACCATTGCATGAATTACCATAAACCTCTCGACTTTACCCCCCTTTTTTCTGTTGAAATTTCACATTGCAAACATTTGCATATATGAACAGCTATAAATAGTTCCCAACATACCTTTTTCCTCATTAAGTACTGCCCTGAATGTCCAGATTAATTACACATTTCTGACAGATATCTTTTTTCTGTGACTTTTATATTTGCTGGATGAGTTATTGTCCCAAAATG
>BOPN01002838.1:37500-50000 GCA_017312705.2 Penaeus japonicus | reverse complement strand
CTATAATGAACTGTTTTAATAACAGCGACATTAGTTGGTAAATATCTGATATTTGCGGCAGATAGCAATCACACTTATTTGTTCTCTACTAGCATTCCCTACTAAACTGTTTCCTCAAACCAATAGTTGGGCGGTAATCTAATTAATATTAACTCCTGCTATTGAAGGTAAGCAGTAAGCCTAGTTGCACCTAGTTGCACCGATTCAATCACTTTTAATATGCAACCAGTCATCTGTTCTTTCCAGAACCGTTTGTGTATTTTGATTTTGGGTTATCTGGAGGGAGCGTGATGAAAATTTATGGTGGGGTTGTCTATGGCCAAGGGACCAGCTGATTAGTTTTTGGTGGTGATATGGGGTAGATGAGTGTTTGAGTAGATAAAGAGTAGTTTTATTGGAGAGAGTGGATCTATAAGGAAGATTAAGTAGAACTACGGAAAATGTTAGTGATCTTAATGAACATTTAGGGTTGGGATGCCTATGTCCGAAGAATCAGTTGATTAGATTTTGGTGGTTAAGTGATGTCAGAGTGGATGAAGTATATATTTAGAAGATAATTGTGGATAAGAGGGTTGTCTGGGGACTGATTAAGATTATTAAGCACATGAGGTAGATTATAATTTACATTTTAGTTTTTTTTGGTAGATGGCGGTAGATTAGAGTAGAATTTTGGAGAAAAAAGTATTGATTATGAGTAAGAACAAAGGTATGTGCTCCCTGAGTGCTGAGATATGTTTTCCTTACTTTTTGTTTACTATTTATATTCAAATGGGAGACAAAAATGGACAGCCAACAAAAAAGCAATTTAACGTGGATAAACTAGTCGTGCTAGCTCGAGTCTTGGGAAGGTTGATCAGCTGATTTCATGTAAACAAAGGAGTTGATCAGCTGATTTCATGTATACAAAGAAGTTGATCAGCTGTTTTCATGTAAATAGGCATTTTCAAGCCAAAGTTTCAAGGCCCTGGAATTTAAGAGTAAAATTATAATAATTGATAGAAGCCGATAATATTAATTACGGAAATACAATGGTACTGTTAATATCAATGATAACGATAATAAAACATACAATCATTGAGGATAAAAATATTAAAAATGATAACAGTGACAATATAGAAAAATAATAGCCTATTCCACAATGCATTTATATTGACTGATATGATAAAATTGAGTAGAACTAGTAATAAGACACAATAGACAGGAGAGTATACTTCCACCCATATATCATGTATACATATCTAGTTTGACATATTTATATAGTTCTATCACACATACATTTAAATACACAACCCTCTGGTGCCATATTTACGCTGTTGTTATGTGGAGATGCCCACGTGGCAAACATATACTCTTGAGTGTCATGCATGCACATGGGAGGTCTAATCCCTTCTTCTCCCTCCATGTAATGACCTTCAGCTGTCATGCACCCTTGCTTTGCTATTGTTAACCCTGTATGCCATGCACTCCCAGGCAGAGGAGTCTCTGGTGATCATGCATGCTCCTATCGTCTTTGTGACCCTGAGATATCACGCACCATGCATAGGGGCGTGACGGTGCATTATTACCGTATCCGGGAATGCATGGCAAGTTGACCGTGATATTCATCGCATGGAAAGATTAATGACCGAAAGATGGTGATAATTATCGGAATTTTTCCAAAAAAAAATCGTTTTTTTTTAGTTTTTTCTCTCGTCTTTTCTTACCTTGTTTAAGATGTGTGTTTTCTATTTGTTTGCTTGTTTGTCTTGGTGCAAATATCAACTTCCCTTTTTTTTATTTTTAAGGTGAACAAGAGAACATGACGATAAATCTAGAAACGTGAAAGATGAGAAAGAAGATCTAAAGACGTTTCTCAGAATTACAATGATTTTGAAACGACGAACGAAACAATATGGAAAATTTACGACACAGCCGAACAGACCTGTTAGTTTTCACGCAAGAATAATTCGACTTTAATCTGAAATTTTCCTTTTCTTAAGATCTAAATCATTACGAGAAAAAAAATATTGTGATGACGGTCGTAATGAATATTCTTGGTAACAGTAATATAAATGATGAAGATGTTAATGGGATGTATATTGGAGAAGTGTATAATGATGATAATAAATCTGTTAACGATAACAAGGATGATAAGAATAACGATAATAATAGTAATGTTAACAATAATCGTAATTGTTATAATAATTATAATCATTACTACTATTCAATCTTTCATTATCATTATTTTTCACATCATTTATCATAATCATTACTCCACCAATGATCACAATAATGTTGTTGTTGTTTTTTTCTTAATATGTGTTCACACTACCATGTTCTCTCGCACTACAAGAAACTTCAGCCTAAACATTAACCATAATAAAACATTTGATAAAAATAACCTTAATTAACCGGACATAACCGAACTTAACCCAACTCAATGTGACCCAATCTAACCTTATCTAACCTTACCCTAACAGAACATAACATAGCATAACAGAACAAAACAGAACAAGAGAACTCAACCTAACTTAACCAAACTCAACCCAACCATATCTAACCTTACCCTAACAGAACATAACATGGCATAACAGAACATAACATGGCATAACAGAACAGAAAAGAACAGAACAGAACAGAACAAGAGAACCCAACCTAATCTAACATAACATAAACTCACCTATTCAGACGTGCTGTATCCTAACCTAACCTAACCTAACCTAACCTAACCTTATCTGACCTGATCGCCAATACGTAAGGAAACCCACGTGTCTTGGTAGAAACACAGCCGGAATGAATCAGCTGTGCATGGCGTTAACAATCTGTGCTGTTGCGTCATGCACACACACACACACGATGCATGATTTATGTGTGGTTGTGGTTGCAAAAAAGGTCATAAGGTTAAGAAATTGCATTTTCCTGGATATATGTTAATATCTATTGTAAAAAAAAATGGAAATGCATCGTTATTGCTGTTGCTGTTGTAAAATTACTTTATAATTATCGTGTTTATTAATAGTTATCATCACCATCATTCTTATCATCATTATTATTGTTATTGTTATTGATATCATTATTGTTATTATTATTATTATTATCGTCACCACCATAAAAATGAAAGTAAGAAACTGAAAATTAAGATACGTGAGTTTAAAAAAAAGGGAAATACAAACAGCAAAATAACTGTTTTCTTTCGTTTTTTTTTTTTTTTTTTTTTTTTTTATGTCCATGTGGCATCCTAGCGAATACATGTGTGTGTGTGTCTGTGTGTGAGTGTGTGTGTGTGTGTGTGTGTGTGTGTATGTGTGTGTGCGTTCTTCTGTGTTTGTCTCTGTGTCTATGTGCGTTCGTACGTACGTTTATGTGTGAGTGTGCGTGTTTATCTAGCGAAGGTCCACACGCAATAGTGTCTGCAAGTAAGATAAAACAAAGAAATCCAAAAAACTAGAGAAGGAATGCCCACCTCACCCCCACCCCCACCCCTATCCACTCCCCACCCACCCACCCACCCCCCTTATCCACTCCCCACCCCCCACCCCCTCTATCCACTCCCCACCCACCCCCCACCCCTATCCACTCCCCAACCACCCACCCCTATCCACTCCCCACCCACCCACCCTCCTATCCACTCCCCTCCCCCCACCCACCCCCTTGAAATAAAAAAAAACTCGTTCACCTTCAGACAAAAGTGAATCCCTCGCTTCCCTTATCCCGTACATCCGTGAGTAAAAAAAAAAGTAAAGTTGTAAAGCAGGAATAACAATAAAGATCATTTTAGCGTGACTTGACTCCTCGTGGGGGGGGGGGATTGGGGTATGAATGGCGTTTGTGTGTTTTAGTGTTTGTCTGTGGTGTGTGTTTGAGTGTGTGTGTGTGTGTGTGTATGTACATGTGTGTTTGTGTGTATGAGTGTGTGTGTGTGTGTGTGTGTGCGTGTGCTTGAGCGTTTGCGTGTGTGTGTCTGTGTTTGTCTGTGTGTGTGTATGTGTGTGTGTGGTTATCTGAGTGTGTGTGTGTGTGTACGTGCGTAGTGGAAACATTAAGGTTTAAGTGAAGGTATAGTGAAGTACGATGGCGTAATGGTGAAGTATGGTGAAGCATTGTGATCATGTACGGAGAGAATCTCAGGGTGATTTATAGTGAAATCTTATGCATTTTCTTTGAGTATTAAAACAAAGACGGAAAGATTGAAAGAATAATATTGAGAGAGGAAGAGAGAATGAAAGGAAGGGAAGTGAAACAAAGAGAGTGATACATTGATAGACTGAGAGAGAGAAGAGAAAAGATGAAAGTGGAAAGAGGAATGGAGAGAGGGAGAGAGAGAAAAGAGAAAATGAGAAAGAGGGAGAGAGAGAAAAGAGAATGTGAGAAAGAGGGAGAGAGAGAAAAGAGAAAATGAGAAAGAGGGAGAGAGGGGAAAGATAAATGGAGAGAGGGAGAGAGAGAAAAGAAAACATGACAAAGAGGGAGAGCGAGGAAAAAGAATTGAGAAAGGGAGAGAGAGAAAATAATAAATGAGAAAGAGGAAGAAAGTGGAAAGAGAAAAAGAGAGAGAGGGAGAGAAACAAGCAGAAAGAGAAAAAGAGAAAGGGAGAAGAAGAGAGAGAGACAGAAAGAAAAAAAAGGAAAGGAGATCGAGAAAGAATGTGTAGAGTACAACCTCTAAACACAGCGACGCCCTAATATCCATTTTTCAGTGACCCTTTCCATATAAAGCATGAAGGCACGGTAAGGCATGAGGGCTTGACCGCGTGGGCAGAAAGCAATGTTCTTTAACAGTCAGTTGAGTGTAAAAAAAACTCTTCAATTATCTTTATGGAAGCTGACTTGTACTGTAATTGAAGTACGTATAACCGGGATAATAATGATAATGATTTAGGGTGGATTATCATGCGTTAAGAGTTAAGGATATATGGTAGGATGACTATAGAAAAAAGGGTAATGTAGCCACATAAACACAGACATCTCGAACGTCATCCTTGGAAAAAAAGTCACAAGGTTAACTTCGTTCATTTACCGTTACCCTCTTTGACAATTAAGATAAAAGTCAATTTTATTGCGTATATGCGATAAATTTCATGCATATACTGAGCAGGAAATGCAGAATAATCCGTAAGCTTAAACAAGACTTTTTACTTCCGCGAGAAGCGTCTCCCTCTATCTTGGCAACAGTGGGAGCCACGCGGGAACAGTAACTTCTTTCCCGCCTTTTTTTTTCTTGTTTCTTGTTATCCGTCTTTCATTCTTCAACTCTTCCCTCTTCATCTTATGGTAGTCGGCAAGGTTAAAAAGGGTGTGGCTACGAGGCGTGTCCAAGGCTGTAAGTTTTAGCACGATGAGCATGGCACTGAATCCAAAAAGGACTTTGCAAGGGGAGAAACCCTTCAAAAAAAAAATAGACGAACAAAAAGCGAAAGTGATCACAGAACAGTCTTGCCGAAACGTGTGTCGGTACGTCATATATTTCATAACTTGGCGCTTATGTAACACCTTTTTTTTCCCTTCTCCCTTCTCTCTCTACACCTCTTCTGTTAAATTCAAAGGTTAGGGAAGAGTTAAATACAATATATATATATGAATTTTTTGGATCGGAGAGGTACAAGAGAGCCTTCCCTCCCCCCACTGCCTCCTTTTTCCAATCATTTCCTGATCAACTACACGCCAGCCGGTCATCCATAACGCCGACATATTTATCAGAAAACAAAAGAAAAGCGGATCAACTTTTATATGCTATTTAATGCGCAGAGATTCGTTTATCTTTTGTTTTTCTTTTGTTCATTTATTTCATTTATTGTCTTTATTTCTTTCTCCCTGACAATTACTCTCTATCGTATATCATAGTTCAATATATTATATTTTTTATCAACAATTAACATAAATGACGATAATGAACTGTTTTAATAACAGCGACATTAGTTGGTAAATATCTGATATTTGCGACACATAGCAATCACACTTATCTGTTCTCTACTAGCATTCCCTACTAAAGTGTTTCCTCAAACCAATAGTTGGGCGGTAATCTAATTAATATTAACTCCTGCTATTGAAGGTAAGCATTTAAGCCTAGTTGTACCGATTCAATCACTTTTAATTAATAAGCCATCAATCATCTGTACTTTCCAGAGCCGTTTACGTATTTTGATTTTGGGTTATCTGGAGGGAGCGTGATGAAAATTTATGGTGGGGTTGTCTATGGCCAAGGGACCAGCTGATTAGTTTTCGGTGGTGATATGGGATAGATGAGTGTTTGAGTAGATAAAGAGTAGTTTTATTGGAGAGAGTGGATCTATAAGGAAGATTAAGTAGAACTACGGAAAATGTTAGTGATCTTAATGAACATTTAGGGTTGGGATGCCTATGTCCGATGAATCAGTTGATTAGATTTTGATGGTGATGTGATGTCAGAGTAGATGAAGCATATATTTAGAATATGATTGTGGATAAGAGGGTTGTCTGGGGATAGATTAAGATTATGAGACACATAAGGTAGATTATGATTTACATTTTAGTTTTTTGGTAGATGGCGGTAGATTAGAGTAGAATTGTGGGGAAAAAAAGTATTGATTATGAGTAAGAACAAAGGTATGTGGTCCCTGAGTGCTGAGATATGTCTTCCTTACTTTTTGTTTACTATTTATATTCAAATGGGAGACAAAAATGGACAGTCAACAAAAAAGCAATTTAACGTGGATAAACTAGTAGTGCTAGCTCGAGTCTTGGGAAGGTTGATCAGCTGATTTCATGTAAACAAAGGAGTTGATCAGCTGATTTCATGTGAACAAAAAAATTGATCAGCTGATTTCATGTAAACAAAGAAGTTGATCAGCTGATTTCATGTAAAGAAAGAAGTTGATCAGCTGATTTCATGTAAAGAAAGAAGTTGATCAGCTGTTTTCATGTAAATAGGCATTTTCAAGCCAAAGTTTCAAGGCCCTGGAATTTAAGAGTAAAACGATAATAATTGATAGAAGCCGATAATATTAATTACGGAAATACAATGGTACTGTTAATATCAATGATAACGATAATAAAACATACGATCAATTAAGATAAAAAATAAATAAAAAATGATAACAGTGACAATATAGAAAAATAATAGCCTATTCCACAATGCATTTATATTAACTGATATGATAAAATTGAGTAGAACCAGTAATAAGACACAATAAACATGAGGAGAGTATACTTCTATCCATGTATCATGTATACATATCTAGATTAATATATTTATATAGTTCTATCACACATACATTTAAATACACAACCCTCTGGTGCCATATTTACGCTGTTGTCATGAGGAGATACCCACGTGGCAAGCTTATAACTCTTGAGTGTCATGCATGCACATGGGAGGTCTAATCCCTTCTTCTCCCTCCATGTAATGACCTTCAGCTGTCATGCACCCTTGCTTTGCCATTGTTAACCCTGTATGCCATGCACTCCCAGGCAGAGGAGTCTCTGGTGATCATGCATGCTCGTATCGTCTTTGTGACCCTGAGATATCACGCACCATGTATAGGGGGCGTGACTGTGCATTATTACCGTATCCGGGAATGCATGGCAAGTTGACCGTGATATTCATCGCATGGAAAGATTAATGACCGAAGGATGGTGATAATTATCGGAATTTTTCCAAAAAAATATCGTTTTTTTTTAAGTTTTTTTTTTTTCTCTCGTCTTTTCTTACCTTGTTTAAGATGTGTGTTTTCTGCTTGTTTGCTTGTTTGTCTTGGTGCAAATATCAGCTTCCCTTTTTTCATTTTTAACGTGAACAAGAGAACATGACGATAAATCTAGAAACGTGAAAGATGAGAAAGAAGATCTAACGACGTTTCTCAGAATTATAATGATTTTGAAACGAAATAATATGGAAAATTTACGCCACAGCCGAACAGACCTGTTAGTTTTCACGCAAGAATAATTCGACTTTAATCTGAAATTTTCCTTTTCTTAAGATCTAAATCATTACGAGGAAAAAGATATTGTGATGACGGTCGTAATGAAAATTCTTGGTAACAGTAATATAAATGATGAAGATGTTAATGGGATGTATATTGGAGAATGTTATAACGATAATGATGATAATAAATCTGTTAACGATAACAAGGATGATAAGAATAACGATAATGATAATAATAATGTTAATAATAATCGTAATGGTTATAATAATTATTAATCATTACTACTATTCAATGTTTCATTATCATTATATTCCATATCATTTATCATAATCATTACTCTACCAATGATCATATATACATTAACTATAATAAAACATTTAATAATGATAACCTTAATTAACCGGACATATCCTAACTTAACTCAACCCACCTCAATGCGACCTAACCTAACCTAACCCAACCTAACCTTATCTAACCTTACCCTAACAGAACATAACAGAACAGAACCGAACAAAACAGAACAGAACAAGACAACCCAACCTAACCTAACCAAACTCAACCCAACCTAACATATCGTAAACTCACCTATTCAAACGTGCTGTAACCTAACCTAACCTAACCTAACCTAACCTTATCTGACCTGATCGCCAACACGTCAGGAAACCCACGTGTCTTGGTAGAAACACAGTCATAATGAATCAACTGTGCATGGCGTTAACAATCTGTGTTGTTGCGTCATGCACACACACACGATGCATGATTTATGTGTGGTTGTGGTTGCAAAAAAGGTCATGAGGTTAAGAAATTGCATTTTCCTGGATATATGTTTGTATCTATTGTAAAAAAATTGGAAATGCATCGTTATTACTGTTGCTGTTGTGAAATTACTTTATAATTATCGTGTTTATTAATAGTTATCATCATCATCATTCTTATCATCATTATCATTGTTATTGTTATTGCTATCATTATTTATATTATCATTATTATCGTCACCACCATAAAAATGAAAGTAAGAAACTGAAAATTAAGATACCTGAGTTTAAAAAAAAAGGAAATACAAACAGCAAAATAACTGTTTTCTTTCGTTTTTTTTCCTTTATTTTTATTCGTTTTATGAGCTGTAACTTGGGTGTGGATACATGTGTGTGTGTTTGTATGTATGTGCACGTGTACGTTCTTCTATGTTTGTCTCTGTGTCTATGTGCGTTCGTACGTACGTTCATGTGTGAGTGTGCGTGTTTATCTAGCGAAGGTCCACACGCAAAAATGTGTCTGCAAGTAAGATAAAACAAAGAAATCCAAAAAACTAGAGAAGGAATGCCCACCTCACCCCACCCCTATCCACTCCCCACCCACCCACCCCCCACCCTATCCACCCACCCCTCCTATCCACTCCCCACCCACCCACCCACCTCTATCCATTCCCCACCCACCCCACCCACCCCTCTATCCACTCCCCACCCACCCCCTTGAAATAAAAAAAAAACTCGTTCACCTTCAGACAAAAGTGAATCCCTCGCTTCCCTTATCCCGTACATCCGTGAGTAAAACAAAAAAAAAAGAAGTAAAGTTGTAAAGCAGGAATAACAATAAAGATCATTTTAGCGTGACTTGACTCCTCGTGGGGGGGGGAGGGGGATTGGGGTATGAATGGCGTTTGTGTGTTTTTGTGTTTGTCTGTGGTGTGTGTTTGAGTGTGCGTGTGTTTGTCTGTGTGTGTGTGTGTTTGAGTGTGTGTGTGTGTGTGTGTGTGTGGTTGTCCGAGTGTGTGTGTGTGCTTGTTTGAGTGTGTGTGTGTTTGCGTGTGTGTGTGCATGTGTGTGTGTGTGTGTGTGTACGTGCGTAGTGGAAACATTGAGGTTTAAGTGAAGGTATAGTGAAGTACGATGGCGAAATGGTGAAGTATGGTAAGGTATTGTGATCATGTACGGAGAAAATCTCAGGGTGGTTTATAGTGAAATCTTATTTATTTTCTTTGAGTATTAAAAAAAGACGGAAAGATTGAAAGAACAATATGGAGAGATGAGGAGAGAATGAAAGGAAGGGAAGTGAAAGAAAAAGAGCGATACAAAGATAGACTGAGAGAGAGGGAGAGAGAAAAAAAGAGAAAATAAGAAAGAGGGAGAGAGAGAAAAGAGAAAATAAGAAAGAGGGAGAGAGAGAAAAGAGAAAATGTGAAAGAGGGAGAGAGAGAAAAGAGAAAGAGGTAGAGAGAGAAAAGAGAAAATAAGAAAGAGGGAGAGAGGGGAAAGATAAATGGAGAGAGGGAGAGAGAGAAAAGATAACATGACGAAGAGGGAGAGCGAGGAAAAAGAATTGAGAAAGGGAGAGAGAGAGAAAAGAGTAAATGAGAAAGAGGAAGAAAGTGGAAAGAGAAAAAGAGAGGCAGAGAAAGAAAAGAGAAAATATGAAAGAGGGAGAGAGAGAAACAAGCAGAAAGAGAAAAAGAGAAAGGGAGAAGGAGAGAGAGAGAGACAGAAAGAAAAAAAGGAAAGGAGATCGAGAAAGAATGTGTAGAGTACAACCTCTAAACACAGCGACGCCCAAATATCCATTTTTCAGTGAACCTTTTCCATATAAAGCACGAAGGCACGGTAAGGCATGAGGGCTTGTCCGCGTGGGCAGAAAGCAATGTTCTTTAACAGTCAGTTGAGTGTAGAAAAAACTCTTCAATTATCTTTATGGAAGCTGACTTGTACTGTAATTGAAGTACGTATAACCGGGATAATGATGATGATAATGATTTAAGGTGGATTATCATGCGTTAGGAGTTTAGGATATATGGTAGGATGACTATAGAAAAAAAGGGTAATGTAACCACATAAACACAGACATCTCGAACGTCATCCTTGGAAAATAAGTCACAAGGTTAACATCGTTCATTTACCGTTACCCTCTTTGTCAATTAAGATAAAGTCATTTTTTATTGCGTACGCGATAAATTGCATACATATACTGAGCAGGAAATGCAGAATAATCCGTAAGCTTAAACAAGACTTTTTACTTCCGCGAGAAGCGTCTCCCTCTATCTTGGCAACAGTGTGAGCCACGCGGGAACAGTAACTTCTTTCCCGCTTTTTTTTGTTTCTTGTTATCCGTCTTTCATTCTTCAACCCTTCCCTCTTCATCTTATGGTAGTCGGCAAGGTTAAAAAGGGTGTGGCTACGAGGCGTGTCCAAGGCTATAAGTTTTAGCACGATGAGCTTGGCACTGAATCCAAAAACGACTTTGCAAGGGGAGAAACCCTTCCAAAAAAAAAAGACGAACAAAAAGCGAAAGTGATCACAGAACAGTCTTGCCGAAACGTGTGTCGGTACGTCATATATTTCATAACTTGGCGCTTATGTAACACCTTTTTTCTCCCTCTCCCTTCTCCCTCTACACCTCTTCTGCTAAATTCAAAGGTAAGGGAAGAGTTAAATATAATATATATATATGAATTTTGGGATCGGAGAGGTACAAGAGAGCCTTCTGAAATCTCGCCATCTTTCGTGTACAAAGTCTTACTGGACTTTTCATATATATAGCATTCGCTTCCAGAATGTTTTATCAGTGACGATAAAGTACTCAAATATTTCTACAACAGTATCTATGTCATTTGATATTTTCTTTACGAAGACTGCGTCATTATCGCCCTTATCTATAATGTGAATAAATATAGTTAAAATTATTTATTTATCATTGTTATGATTGTTACCATGATATTTAAATTATTATTATTATGACTATTATTATTATTGTTGTGCTTGTTACTATTATCATCATTATAATTATTATGTGTTGATATAACTATTATTGCTATTATTCATATTAATGTTATCATCATTGCCATTAGTAGTAGTATGTATGTAGTGACATTATTATAGTTATCATTATTCACATTATCATTTGGTAATCATATTCACTTGTTATTGTCATTTCGCTCTCACTCTCATTCTCACTCTCACTCTCACTCTCACTCTCACTCTCACTCTCTCTCGCTCTCTCTCTCTCTACTTCCGTCTCTCTATCTCTCTCTCACTCTCACTCTCACTCTCACTCTCTCTCTCTCTCTCTCTCTCTCTCTATATATATATATTATATATATATATATATATATATATATATATATATATATATATATATATGTATATATATATGTATATATATATATATATATGTGTGTGTGTGTGTGTGTGTGCGTGTGCGTGCGTGCGTGTGTGTGTGTGTGTGTGCGCGGGCGTGCGTGCGTGCGTGTGTGTGTGTGTGTGTGCGTGTGCGTGTACGTGTGCACGCGTGTGCCTATGCGAGTGCGTATACGTGTGCGTATGCGTGTGCGTATGCGAGTGCGTGAATGCGTGTGCGTGTGCGTGTGCATGTGCGTGTGTATGCGTACATATATATATTAGATCTTTTCTTGGACGATGTCACATTTGCTCGTCAGTACTCACACTCCGCTCCGCTCCCATAAATCCTTCAGCCAAGAACAAAGGAGCGGCTGTGAGGTAATACCATGCAACCGGAAGATATACTGCTCCCTGGTCTTTTGTTTGAGTGTGAGATTGTGGCGGGGATGAGAAACGATGGTAGGGAAGGAGGAGAGAAGGAGAGAGAGATGGGGGGAGGAGAGAAAGAGAG
>BOPN01002838.1:30000-32500 GCA_017312705.2 Penaeus japonicus | reverse complement strand
ACTTGCATGTTTTGTTTTCTCTCTCTTTCTCTCTCTCTCTCTCTCTCTCTCTCTCTCTCTCTCTCTCTCTCTCTCTCTCTCTCTCTCTCTCTCTCTCTCTCTTTTCTTTCTTTTCTTTTAAGTGTCTTATTTCTTTCAAAATATTTGGACATCGACATCATCATGTGATTCGTGGGGCGAGAACCAGTTTTGCCTGACGATTACTTAAACAATACTGACACCTTGTCATTTATTATCCTTTTATTTACTCCTTTAACATCTATAGGCCTTCTTCCTAATCTTGTATATCCATCATCACTATATCTTATCCATCTAAATATTAGATATACATAACTACAGTGCGAATACATTTTATCACACACACAACCATTTACGCAAATATCTATAAACTAAGAAACCACATACTTCACATATCTACAGACTTAAACATCCTTCAAATATGAATAATCCTATCTAATCCTAACATAATCCTAACAGAACATACATACACATCAATCAGAAACTCTCAGAAACTCACTTAACATAATATAGTCCAAGAAAGTAACTCTAGGAAAAGATTAACTAGATCAGGTATTCCCCATTTTCACTCCTGCCGCCTCGGAGACTAACCGACCACCTCAGTTAAGGCTGGAAAGCGAAAGAAAGCACATCGGGTTTCTGAAGGAGTTCCTTGGATGTGTTTTTTTTTTAAGTGTTTTTTTTTTATTATTGTGTTTTTTTAAGTGTTTCTTTTATATATATATTTATGTTTTTTTAAGTGTTTTTTTTCTATTTATGTTTTTTAAGTGTTTTTTTTATTTCTATTTATGTTTTTTAAGTGTTTTTTTTGTATTTATGTTTTTTGAAGTGTATTTTTATTTCTATTTATGTTTTTTTGAAGTGTTTTTTTTAAATATATTTATGTTTTTTGAAGTGTTTTTTTATTTCTATTTATGTTTTTTGAAGTGTTTTTTATATATATTTATGTTTTTTGAAGTGTTTTTTTATTTATTTATGTTTTTTGAAGTGTTTTTTTTTATTTATTTATGTTTTTGAAGTGTTTTTTTATTGTGTTTGTTGATGTTGATGTGTTTTTTTTGTGAAGTGAGTGTTGGAGTGTTGTGTATTGTTTTATTTTTTGTGTGTGGGGTTTATATATAATATTCGTTGTTGCTTTTTTTGCTAATAGGAGAATGAAAATGAAAAACAAAAAATCGGAAAAAAGTAAAAATCACTCCATACCAGAAAATAATTAGTAAAAAAAAAATCAATAATAAAACCAGTGGCTATCCAAGAACCAAAATAAGAAAAAAAAAACGTAAATAAGAGAAAATCATTAACAAAGCCCCCCCACCTATAGAAATACCATTCCAGTCGATGAAATAGACGAATTTAAATCCCCGTGGACTGTGTAGTGAGAGTTTTGAAATAGTGGCTTTTGGATATCGTACTTCGCAAACCCTTGGCGTTTGATTGAGCTGTTTCGACCCAAAAGAGTTCTCCTTGACAGCACGGTATTGTTTTTCGCTCACTCTCTCTCTCTCTTTCTCTTTTTTTTTCTTGTTTTTTTTTTCTCCTTTAATATCTCTTTCTCTTTCTTTCTTTCTCTTTCTCTTTTTCTTTCTCCTTTCTTTTCTCTGTCTCAGTCTCTTTCTCTCTGTCTATCTGTCTATCTTTCTCTCTGTCTCTCTGTCTCTCTGTCTCTCTTTCTCTCTGTCTCTCTTTCTTTCTCTCTCTCTCTCTCTCTCTCTCTCTCTCTCTCTCTCTCTCTCTCTCTCTCTCTCTCTCTCTCTCTCTCTCTCTCTCTCTCTCTCTCTCTCTCTCTCTCTCTCTCTCTCTTTCTCTTTCTCTCTCTCTGTCTCTCCCTCCCTCTCTCTCTCTCTCTCTCTCTCTCTCTCTCTCTCTCTCTCTCTCTCTCTCTCTCTCTCTCTCTCTCTCTCTCTCTCTCTCTCTCTCTCTCTCTCTCTCTCTCTCTCTCTCTCTCTATATATATATATATATATATATATATATATATATATATATATATATATACATATACATATATATAGACACACACGTGTGTGTGTGTGTATGTACATATATATATATATATATATATATATATATATATATATATATATATATATATATATATATGTATATATATATATATATATATATATATATATATATATATATATGTATGTATATATGTATATATTTATATGAGACAGAGAAAGAAAGGGAGAATATTTGTATAGTTTTATGACTATTTTTCAATATACCACAAATGGTGATAAATCATAAAATCGCATAAATCAATGGTAATTACACAATACAATAAAAATGAAACGGACTAACTACATACATGAAAGAAACATAATACCTATCACTTCACTAGATACTACTAAATTACACGAAAGAAAACTTTTTAAAAAACGCAAACCACTAGTTTACCATATACTTTAAGACAACACCATCTATGAAAATTATAAAAAAAAAATCATATACTGAACACCATATTTTGAAGTGTACCGTA
>BOPN01002838.1:15000-17500 GCA_017312705.2 Penaeus japonicus | reverse complement strand
TATGACTGAATATGATTTTTAGTTAGTTAGTCTGTTTTATGAAAAGATTATTATAATCTGAAGAAAAAAATCATTAGTATTTTTGTAATGGACATGAAAAGAGGATAATGACTACTAATGATAATCTAATAATAAAAAAAAGAAACAAAAGATCCGTATTCCTAGTATGAATGAGAAACGAAAAAAATCGCAAAATTGTATTCTTTTCGTTCAAAAATTCGCCATAAAAAAAAACAAAAGCGAATTATAATGCAACTCCATAAACGCGACCGGCTGTCTGCAAGGTGCGTCTGTCGGTTTAGCCCTAGCAACAAATAGAGCAAAGGAGGGCCGGTTGGGTCACGTGGTTTGTTGACCCCCTCCCCCCTCCCTCCCTCCCTTCCTCCCTCCCTCCCTCCCCATTCGCCCCTCCCTTGTAGATAGGTAGCTGGTATGCTATCCTCCCCTTCTTTGACCTCTTCATCACTCTCAATCACCACTATTACTCCTCTATTATCTTCTCTCCCTCTCTTTCTCTCCTCTTTTCTTCACCTTCTTTCTCCTTCTTTCTCTCTCTTCTCCATCATTGTCATTCCTCCCTCTTCTACCCTCTTTTAAATTACCCCCTCTTCCTTCTACTCTTCCTCCTCCTCCTCTCCTCCCTCTCCTCCCTCTCCTCCCTCTTCCTCCTCCTCCTTTCCTCCCTCTTCCTCCTCCTCCTTTCCTCCCTCTCATCCCTCAGTCATCCTCCATTCCCTCTCCCTTGGTCTCCTCTTCCTCCTCCCTCATCCCCAAATCCCTCATCCTCCTCTTCCTCCTCCCTCGCTTTCTCTTCTCATCTTCCTATCGTCCCCAGTCACTCAACCTTCTACTCCCTCTTCTGTCCTTCTCTATTTCTTTCGCCCTCCCTTCTCCCTCCTCCCTCACTTCTCCCTCCTTCACCGTCACTTCCCCCTCCCTCTCCCTTCCTCCCCTCTTTCTCTTTCCAACCATCTCCCCCACTTCTCCCTCTCCCTCCTTTCTTCTTTTCTCTCCTCCCTCTTTCTCCTTCTCTTCCCTCCTCCCTCTTAATTTTTCTCTTCCCGTCTCCCTCTTCTTCCCTCCTTCTTCCTCCTTCTCTTCCCGCTCCTCCCTCTCCCTCTCCCTCCTTCTCTTCCCCCGTGACCACCGTAACCATGCACAACTACCTACTCTTCCCCCTCTCTGCCCTCCTTCCCTCACCCCCCCCTCTCTTCCCTCACACCCCCTCCTCCCCCCTCCCTCCCTCCCTTCTCTTCCCCCTCTCCCTCCCTCCTTCTCTTCTCTCTATCTCCCTCCTTCTTTTTCCTCCTCCCTCCTCTTCTCTCGCTCTCCCTCCTTCTCCCTCCCCCCCTTCCCTCCTTCTCCCTCCCCCCTTTCTCCTCTTCTCTCCCTCCCCCTCCCCCCTCCTCCCTCTTCCTCCATCTTCCTCTGCCTCCTCCCTCCTTCTCTTCCCTCCATCTCCCCTTCCCTATCTCCTCCTCCCTCTCACTCCCTCCATTTCTTCCTATTCCCTCCTTATCTTCCCTCTCTCCTCCCTCCCCCATCCTTCTCTTCCCTCCCTCTCCTTCCCTCACTTCCCCACTTCCCTCCATCCTTCTACCCCATCCTTCCCCAATCCTCCCTCCTTCGCTTCCCTCCCTCTCACTCCTTTCCTCCTTCTCTTCCCTCTCTCCCTATCCTCCCTCCCTCCTTATCTTCCCTCCTTCTCCCTCCCTCACTCCTCCCTCATGTTCCCTCTCCCTCCTTACCTCCTTCTCTTCCCTCTCCCCCTCACCTCCCTCCTTATCTTCCCTCCCTCTCCCTCTTGTTCCCTCTCCCCACTCCCTCTTTATCTTCCCTCCTTCTCCCTCCCTCTCTCCTTCCCTCCCCCACCTTCTCCCTCCATCCCTCCCTCCTCCCTCCTTCTCTTCCCTCCCTCCCTCCCTCCTCCCTCCCTCCCTCCTCCCTCATGTTCCCACTCCCTCCTTACCTCCTTCTCTTCCCTCTCTCCCTCCCTCATTTTCCCTCTCCCTCCTTACCTCCCTCCCTCCTTCCCTCCTTCCTCCCTCATGTTCCCTCTCCCTCCTTACCTCCTTCTCTTCACTCCCTCCCTCCTTCTTACCTCCCTACTTCCCTCTCCCTCCTTCTTACCTCCCACCCTCCCTCTCTCCCTCCCTCCCTCTCCCTCCTTCTCTTCCCTCTCCCTCCCTCCCTCCTCCCTCATGTTCCCTCTCCTTCCTTCCCTCCCTACTTCCCTCCTTCTCCCTCCCTCCTCCCTCATGTTCCCTCTCCCTCCTTCCCTCCCTACTTCCCTCCTTCTCCCTCCCTCCTCCCTCATGTTCCCTCTCCCCCCACCCCCTTCCCCCCTCACCCCACCCTCCCTCCTTCTCTTCCCTCCCTCTCCCTCCTTCTTACCTCCCTCCTTCTCCCTCCCTCCTCCCTCCCTCATGTTCCCTCCCAGCCATTCTCCTCGTTGCAAGGGACTTCCCCGCCCGGCACACCCTCCCTCTCCTCACCTTGA
>BOPN01002838.1:0-5000 GCA_017312705.2 Penaeus japonicus | reverse complement strand
TTGACCTCTATGTAGTGATATTTCCTCTGATTGAAGAGTTTCGTGAAAGGATTGAACGTGAAACATTGTATAGTATTGCAACATCCTTTATAGAGGACGGCATTTTATCAGATATATTATGTAAACGCAAGGACTTTGCCTGTAATAGATAAAATTGCAAGGCCTTTCTAGAGTGATATAGATGAACTATTATGCCTTATGTATAGCTTTGCTCTAGCATATCAATTGCCAGGGTCACAGTAATATCTGTTTCACCAACAATGTATGTCTCAGAATCTAACATGAACTGTACAAACTATTTAGTCATAGTTCCTATGTCTATTCATATGTATGCACTGTATAAAGTATGAATAAAATTTTCAAAATCAATCATATTAATGGTATTATTTCTGCTACCAGTGTTACCACTACTATTACTACTTCTATTACTACTACTACTAATACTAATACTACTTCTACTACTACTGTATTACTACTAAAAATGCTATTCTTATCTTTTTATAATTGTGAATGTTAATTGTTATTGCCATCAATATAATTACGATTAAATGAATGAAATGTTAAAGACAAAAGCCGGTGAACTCACAGAAGAAAAAAAGAAATAAAATTAAACATGATGCAAGTATGCCATAAATATAAACAAGAAAAATACAAGTGAAAAAATGCACAAACTTAAGGAATGCGGATGAGCCATAAAAAAAGAAACAAAAAACACGATCTTTACTTGTCACCAATAATTTTTTTTCCACAAAAATACCAGAAATGCGGATAAACTTTAAAATAAAACTTGATCCACACTTACCATAGATAAGAGTAAAAAAATTAAAATACAGAAGAAAAGAAAATGAAAATTACGAATAAATGTTAAACAAATATAATAATGGGAATTACGAATTAAATTTAGAAAATAATTACAATAATGCACACACATCTACCTGTTATAGACATAGACACATAATGGACTTAAATACTCGATAAAAATAAATGAAAACGAACGGAATAAAAAAAACGTAAAGTTGAATATAAGAGTAATGAAAAGAATCCACAAACAACAAAGGAAGATTAATTCGAAAGAGTTCATGATAAAACGAAGAAGATAAAAGAAAAAAAAAGTGGAAAAACGGCACATGCTTGGCATAAATAAACATAAACTGAAAGATAAATTAATAAGAACTGTTCTAGACACCCCCCCCCCCTCAACAAAAAATCTAAAATGATGGAAAAAGGAACGTGACATAAATAGAAAAAGATACATGGATCATTGAGGAAAAAGATTTTTTTCCATTAATATTTCATAAAAAAAGATGGAGATGAACTCAAAGAGAAAAAAAAAAGAATATAATCGTTACAAAAAATGCTTAAAAAAAACACATCTAAAGAAAACACGACACATAGTATCCATAAACATAAACCCAAAATAAAACAAAAAGCCATATATATTTTTTAAAAAATACAAAAAAAACGAAACACTCAAACTCAAAATAAAATAGAAATCAAAATCAGAGCAGAACCACAACACATGATGACACCGAAAATGCGCTCGGGGATTCCCCTTCCCGAAAAAGAAGTTCTCAGCGTGAACTTCGGACAACTAAGCTATAATGTGGTCGATGACTTGCGTGACTTTGGGACTAAATGATGTTTTAATGCACGGGTCTTGGGGAGTGGAGTTTCACCCTCTGCCTCTGTCTCTTTTTTTCTGTTTATTTTTCTTTTGTTTCTGTCTCTTTCTATCTCTCTGTCTCTAACTCTCTCTTTTTCTATTTCTCTTCTTTTTTATCTTCTTTTTTATCTCTCTCTATCTCTCTATTTCTAACTCTCTCTTTCTCTGTTTCTCTTCTTCTTTTTTTCTTTTTCTGTTTCTCTTTTTCTTTCTAAATCTCTATCTCTATCTCTCTTTATCTCTCTTTCTCTCTCTCTCTCTCTCTCTCTCTCTCTCTCTCTTTCTCCCTCTCTCTCTCTCTCTCTCTCTCTATCTATCTATCTATCTATTTATCTATCTCTCTCTATCTCTAACTCACGCTTTTTCTATTTCTATTCTTTTTCTTTTCTTTTTCTATTTCTCTCTTTCTTTCTAAATCTCTATCTCTATCTCTCTTTATCTCTCTCTCTCTACCTCTGTCTCTCTCTCTCTCTCTCTCTCTCTCTCGCTCTCTCTCTTTCCCGCTCCCTCTCCACCTTTTCTCCTCCTCCTCCTTCTGCTTTTCCATTTCCTTCTTCTTTTCCTTCTCATCCTTCTCCTTCTCCTTCTTCTCCCTCTCTCCCTCTCCCTCTCCCTCTCTCTACCTTATCCCCTCCCTTTCCCTCTCCCTCTCCCTCTACCTTATCCCCCTCTTTCACCCTCTCCTTCTACCTTATCCCTTCCCTCTCCTTTTCCCTCTACCTTATCCCCCTCTTTCACTCTCTCTTCCTTCCCCCTGTGATTAAGAAGTGGAGAAATATCTTACCACGAAAAGGTATACCCATTGGGCATTTACCCTAGAGCTATATAGACAGAGAGAGTTCATGAGCCTCGAACTATTATTTTGGCTCTTTGAATATATGGTCATTAACTTTGAAAATCGTTGTGTTTATGTTGTTGTTGCTCCTTTTTTTTTCTCTCTCTCTTTTTTCAAAACTTTCGTTCTGTTTTCTCTTTGTCTGTATATATTGTTTGTTTGTTTTTCATCTTCTTTTAAAAAGGAAATGATTTAGTGAGATTGAAAGCGTAATTTGGCGACGGGAGAAATAAGCGCTGTTCTACTTTGATTTGCAATCTGTTGTGCAATAACTATGGGCTTTGCAACGTCTAGGCCTAAGGTCTGGTGAGCAATAGGCCTGCCAAACGCATGTTATCAGTATTGTAGTTTTGTTAATATATGTAGGGTTAATTTGTATGTGTCTGTCATATGTCAGCAGATATTAATGTTGAGTCTAATAACTAACACCAATGTAATTAGTTTTTTTTTTTTTTTTTTTCTTCTTTTCTTTTTTCCAACTTGTTCTACGTGTAGTTTTTACTAGATGTTTATATTATTATTTCGTCACTATATATCATTTCAACCTGTATTCCATACGCTATAAATGATACATAAACGGAGTAAGATAAGGGCCATGAGATCTACGAATGAATTTCTCAAAACCTTTCAGAATAAATAATATATTTTGATTATTTCTGACTTAGATATAGAGAGAGAATAAGACAGAGATAGAGAGAGAGAGGGGAGGGGAGACGTAGAGAGGCAGAAAACAATAAAAAATTCTAGGCATGGTCAAATTTGATTTTGTTGTTGTTGTTGTTGTATTTTTTAGAGATCTGTTTGTCGAACCAGAGAAATAAATACCAGGATATAGATGCATACATATATGCGCATGTGTGTGTGTGTGTGTGTATGTCTGTGTGTGCGTATATGTATGTCTGTGTGTGCGTCCATGTATGTCTGTTTGTGCGTATACAAACGCGTATATATGTATGTATGTGTATGTATGTATGTGTACGCGTATATGTATGCATGTGTGTACGTATATGTATGATTGTGCGTGCGTGTTTCGTATGCGTATATGTATATGAGTGCGTGTGTGTGTAAAGAGAAAGAGAGACAAAAAGACAAAGACAGAAATAAAAACAAAACACTGAAAATATATTCCTAAAAAGAAAAGACAACAAAGACAACAAAAAATGCATTAAAGATTGACAGACTAGAACCCGAGCAAAACCGCTGAACACTGACGTCGAATCATGAAAGAGACATATCAATGATAATGAGATGCAACAATGCAATACCGATTTCACTCGTGATGGCGTGTTTGAAAATCCCCTTCCGACTCACTCAGCATTTGAGGGAATTATGCAACATGGAAATTTGGCTTTTTCATTTTCTGTTTTTTGTTTGTGTGTCTGTCGGTTTGCTTGTTTTTTTGTTTGTTTTTTGTTGTTGTTGTTTTTTATAACTTTATCGTTATCTGTGCGGTTGGCTGTCTCTCTTTTTGCCTCTCTGTTTCTCTCTCTCTCTCTCTTTCTTTCTTTCTTTCGCTCTCTCTTTTTTTCGCTCTCTCTCTCTTTCTCTCTCTCTTTCTCTCTCTCTCTCTCTCTCTCTCTCTCTCTCTCTCTCTCTCTATATATATATATATATATATATATATATATATATATATATATATATATATATATATATATATGTATATATATATGTATTTATATATATACAGTATATATATATATATATATATATATATATATATATATATATATATATATATATATATATATATATATATATATCTTTACTTCTGATCCTTCCTTTTCTCCAATCAAAAATTATGATAGGCATGATGATAATAAGTATTGGTATCACAATTTCATTTTTGTTATTCTATCATTATTAGTATCATTGTTATCGTTGTTATTATATTTTTTATCATTGTTATCATTATCATTAGTATCATTATTATTTTTAATCTTATCAATATTATTGTTATTATTATCATCATTATTATTATTACTATGACTATTATAATCATTTGCATCATTATTATAGTTGATATCATTATCATTATTTCTAATATAATTGTTATGATAATTATCAACGTTATCATTATTATTATTATTATCGTTATCATTGTCATTATTATCATTATCATTATTATTGGTAGTAGTATCATGACTATCAGTAATGAATGTTTTCAATTTGTATTTTAATTTCACTTTACTCGACTTTCTCTTATTGTACTTTCTTCTCTTTTACGCTCACCTATTTTCTTTTGTTCTCTCTATTGCTATTTCATCAAGAGTTTCTCATCTCCCTTATTTTCAACCGTTAGAAAAAAAAAAGAAAAAAAAGGTGTGGCTGCCCTCAGAAAAAAAAATTGTGCCGAGTTATGCCGTAAGCCATTTGCAACTTGAGACGTCCCATATATTGCATTTGATGATGTTGCGGGTTTTTCTTTTCTTTTTTTTTTTCTTTATTTCTTTCTATCCATTTTTTTTCACTTCTTTTTCGTTTTCGTTTTTATTCTTATTA
>BOPN01002837.1:172500-180000 GCA_017312705.2 Penaeus japonicus | reverse complement strand
CCGACGATCTCGACGCCTCCTCTCGGAACTGTATTAGTGTCCCTCCACTGCATTCTCTCGACATTTCTCTCTATCTTTTTCTCTCTCTCTCCCTCTCCCACTCTCTTTATCTATCTATCTATTTCTATCTCTATCTCTCTATCTCTCTCATACTTCGCAACACACCTTAAACTCTCCGGCGTGTTGAGCCTGGTCCCCGCGCCCTCGGAACAACTTCACGGTGTCCACCAGGTCACGGAAGGCCGAGAACCTGACCTCGTCCTCCAAGGCTCCAGATAGCACTTCCATCTTCTCGTACCTGTAATAGAGCCGTGAATTGTTTAACAAATTCATAGATTCGGTTAATGGGTTTTGACAGAAATTTAATCATGGAAAAGTATGCCTCAAGACTGGTACTCTAAGGTCAGCTCTCGGTTACTAATGGTTATACCAGAAATATGAGCCCACTTTGTGCACAACCGTTAGGAAAATAATGTGTGAAGTTTCAACTCTACAAGAAAAATCATAAATGTCCATCACATATATTCAATGATATAAAAAAGCCTATAAAAAAAACACGTGAGGAACAACACCCTCGCCTTGAGGGACACACACTTACCCCTTGGACAGGTAAGCACCGGAGCGGTTGGACTGACCCGACGATGCATAATACTTGGCCCACCAGTCGATGTCTGTATCCACTGTGCCAGGCTATAGATCGGTTAAGGAGATGAGAGGAGACGAAATGTTATTCGAAAGAAAATGAAAATGCTCTCTGGCCAATATATAGAAATATTCCTCCAAATATACATTACACAAAAGAAAGAGTTGCAATCTTACCGTTTTCCAAAACACAAAAACACACGAATGTTGTTGGAAGAAACTACAAATCAAATATTCAATGCATACTACAAAATCAATGCAAAAGAAATACTAATTCGGGTTAAGAATTACTTACAGCGGAGGCAACTATCTAGACACTCTCATCATTACCATTCAGCAAAGATATCAGCAGAACGAGAAGAGATTGCCTGAACTCTTACATTGTCATAATGAAAGAAATACAAAGGAAAAATAAAGGACTATGAATAACGAAGCAAACTGGAAGACGATATATTCTGACAAATGTGACATGAATGTACCCCCCCCCCCACCAACTAAAATGTCTCTGATGCCACATGAAGGTTGTGGAAAGGATATGAAGTTGCGTGGACCAAGGAGAACATCAATAAGGTTCTTTTTATACCTATATAGAACAAAATGTCGTTTACATGTCATTCACAATGATGAGTAATATATAAAAAGTCACTAATAATAAGTAAATTCCACATCTGCTGTACTCGCTTATAAATAAACCAGACAGTATGAAAATAAGATTGTCTAAGGAAGAATGATAAAGAGAACAGCGGCGAAAGACACCATGAAGACGATCAAACAATAACACAAAACAAACAAATGGCTACAATAGAATCATCTCTACAACAAAGGCAATAGTAAGACAACTTGAAGAACAAACAGATAACACACGGAAGGAACTACTCACCTCCCTGGCAGCCTGCTCATGACTCAAAGACGGGCGTGAATGGGCGGAGTCAGCCTGGAGGAGAATGGATTAGTGGGAAAGTCATGCGAAGTCATGCTAAAATGCCCCTCTCGCTCACACGGGTTAAAAGCGGTGTCGGGAGCACAACACACTACGCCCACACTAGTATTTGTTTTATTTGTTTACCTGAGGCTAGTTTAACTTCTAGTGACAGGGTAGTACCACGTGTGCGTATGTTTATGATCATTGTTTTAACACGGGAAATATTTGTGGTTTAAGAAAACATAGGCAGACAAGAAGACTTCACGCTGATTACTAAGATAAAGTCTATGCATTTATCCGCCCATTTTCAGTTACTAATTTATAGTGAATATCTGATTAAAACAATCTTATTACCTCAGGTATTGTTGCACACCATTTCATGAAAAGCATTAAAATCATGTTTTGTGAATACTGATAATGAGTGAAACAACGAAAATAAAAAGCTCTATAAAATACAAACTAAAAGAGAGAGCACTAAGGAAGAACATCGGACAACACTACGAGAGGACAAGGGACATCCAGCAACACCAAGGGCCGGGCGTGACGTCGGGATCAGGCCTACCAACCTTGTCCTTGACCGCCTTCGTGTCCAGCAGCGGCAGCGTGGTGGTCGGCAAGCTCTCTCTGCGGAAGAAGGAAGGGAAACGTAAAGATTTCTCTTTCCATGGAGATGTCGTCGGCATATTTTAATTACATTTTCGTTTGTAAAATGTCAGGTAAGTTAAAATGTTATTGTCGCAAGTACTGCAATCTTGTGTAGAATTCTACAGCATATATTTAACAAACTGATTTCCCATAAATGGAAATTCAGCTCATAATTCAACGTCAACATACTAGATTTCAAAGTAGAATTCAATTGTAACATAGTCGACTACACGATTATAGGATGGCTTAAACCTACTTTTACGACACGTGTTGTATCACGGGAGATTTCAAATATAACTTACGATATCTACTGTTTTTTTGTTTTTTGTTTTCTTTTTTTTAGTGTCTAACTTACTTATGTTACTATGTTCAATTGCAGCCTTGAAACAAAAAATGCACTATTAACAAAGTCCAGAACTTTTGTTTACAGAACGTGTCGTAACAGGAGCCGTGGACCTAGTATTAGACAGAGAAGAGATTCCCACACAGAAGGAACAGAGAAACCCAATCACCATAAAGTAAGTTAGACCACATGGGCTCCCATGATCAGTTTTCCAAAGTAAACATCACAAACATGAATAACCATGAACCTCATAGAGATTTCTTGGTCCCGAGGTCACCGAGAAAGGAGGTGTGTTATGCAAAGAGACAGTATGGTTAGAGGAACCTTAATAAGTACGACTTATATTACGAGAAGAGTAATGCGTTTTGCGGGGGGTTCTATCATAGGCAGAGTATCCGACAGTGCTTTGTTCAGGGAGCTGCTGTGTTTGGTATGTTGTCGTTTTGAATCAGCATGTGATGAGAAGACTTAGGATACAGTTATTCAAGTTTTTTGAGATCATATCGAAGTCTTGAATGAGACATCTTAAATATATGTGACTTCAGAAACTTTAAGCTTCAGTATTCTGTGATGTATGTGTCCTTAATAATATAAAAAAAAATACATGTAGGTCTAGAACTTCAAGAATAAGTATCACGAGTATTAAGGAAACGAGAAACCTCCTGTGTTGCAATCCTGTCTTCACCAGATGTACTTTGGCTGTGCAATTGCTGTATACAAACATACATCACGAACACAAACGATAACAGACAGCTACAGGGATAAGGGCACACCAGTTAGACATGAGGTCATCCCCAGTCCATGAGGTAGACAGACAAGAGGTCGAAACGCCACCAAGGACAAGCAAGTCTGTGAGACCAGCTCCTGCATCACGGGAATAAGAATCAGTTTAATGCTAATCAAATTACTATGCAGAGTTGGCTGGAAAAAAGCGGGATGTTACCTCCGGGTAAAACTCTCATAGCTTTTGGATTTAAATGGATGATGATGGTGATAGTGATGGTGATGATGATGATGATGATGATGATGATGATGATGATGATGATGATGATGATGATGATGAAGATGAAGATGAAGATGATGATAATGATAATGATAATGATAATGATAATGATAATGGTGATGGTGATGACGATGATGATGACGATAGTTACGTTAATAATAAGTATAAATAAATAAAAGAATGAATATATAACAACAGCAATAATAATGACAATGACAGCCATTCCATGAGAGAGCCACAGGAGGAAGCAGCGAGGCTGAACGAACAGGTGAGACGAAATACCTGGGTTGCGAAGGGACCTTCTTGCCCTTCCGCTTTTTCCTGGAGACAAATGGAAGAAGCAACTCTCAGACAAGTTATTCTCAACACTAGAAAAAAGTCTAGTTATCATGACATGCACTGCTGAAAGTATAATGATAAAGGAACAAAACAAACACTTATAAATAGCACCACACTATTTCGCAACCAATTTACAGCATCACTTGATATGCTCGCAAATACATCTCTAACCTATAACATCCACGCATCGACACGCACAGCGCACCTTCCTCTCTGTCGCACATCTGTATTCGGCGGCTTATCGTAGCATCAACGGTGCTGCCATATGTGCAACACTTTTCCACCTCCATCATTTATACCTATGATACATGCAATTCATGATTCCATGCATGATGAATTGACTACGTGCCATACCTGATTTTCTTGTAGTCACTGATTTACTTTACAGTCATACTATGTTTACAGGCAGATGTTCTATTTGCACATTCACGTATGCACGCCACACACATATCATGCACACATTTATATAGATAAATACGCTTTTTTAATGGTAGGCTATGCTAGATGTGATAAGAAGCGGGCAAGCATTTGTTTAGTGTCTTTGACATAGGTCCCTAGTTTATAGTCTTTCATTCTCTCTCTCTTTCTATCTTTCTCTCTTTCTCTCTCTCTCTCTCTCTCTCTCTCTCTCTCTCTCTCTCTCTCTCTCTCTCTCTGATAAAAAGAGGGAGAGGAAGACAAATAAGGTCAAACAGTCTTTGTCCTTACGTCTCAGGGTTTAAACACACTCCACGCTATAAGATCAAGGATGCTAAGGTCATTGGGCAAGGCTGGAGGGTCATTGTGTCAGTCACACAAGTTAAAATGCCCGCTAGAAAGGTCAAAGGTCACAAGGGCCCCCCACCTGGCAGACTTGGGTTCCACGGTGTACTGGTGCAGGTCAGACACCACGGCGGTGGCTACGACTGGCTTGCTTCCGAAGGCCCGGTGGTCGACCACACGCAGCGTCAACGGCGGCATGTACAGCTCCTCTCTGGGGAGTTCCTTTGAGACATGGAAACGGGTCAGGAGGGGTTGCTCTCTTTTCAAACAGGGAACTAAAGGAAAAGCTAGATAATTTAAACCAATGGAGATCTTTTTTTACACGGAAAGCAGGGAACATTTTTTTTTTTTTCTTTTTCTTTTTTTTTTTTTTTTTTTTTTTGCATATACTAAAACCTCTATTTAGTGTTTTATTATTCAGAAAAATGTATTAACTCATTTACTACCTCGGAGATAGTCGCCTCATTATATACATGGCATCACTATCATAACAGAACTATGAAGGTACTTCCTTTAAATAAGATGTTTATAACTTGCACTCATTTCTGTTTGCACTTATTTCTGTTTACTTGTGTTTCATTGTTGTCAGTGACCAAGATTGAGTGTAAAACTGGATAATCATAATGCAGATATTGATAATAAAAAATAACGACAACAGATGGAAATAACACAAATAATGTCAATAGAACAGTTACCACATCAAAGACGAGGTGAGGCTTGTCGAAATTGGGGTTGACCCTGAGGTTGGCCATGATGGGCGAGGTGACGCGCTCGCCGCCGCACTCGAACTCGATCGACGGACGCGTCACGGACTGCAGCTCGAAGGTGGCCATGTTGCGCACGCCCCAGCACAGCACCTGCGGGAGGAAGAGGTCGCGGTGGAGGGGGAGGCACAGGAAGAGGAAGAAGAACGCATGGATAGAAGAGATTGGCTTAAGTTTCGTTATCCCTTTTATTAATGTATAGTTCTGCTATTATTTCTTAGTATTGTAATGTGTATCTACAACGCATTCTGATATGATTTCACCTGTAAAATCACCATGTCCGCAGTACAAGGAGCTTACCATAAAACCTCTTGAAAATAACCATACAGCTCTTCAGAGTTTACGTACCTCAACCCTGGTTTTCTGCAGGAGGGGCCTTACTCCGAAGGGCACCATGTAGAGGTCTCCCCGCGTCGGGGGGAGAATGGGCAGTTCTTCCGCCACGTCCTTCAGAAGGAGCTCGAAAGACGCCAGAAGCTCACCTGCCGGAAATGTCAAAATACGTGTGTAACCACAGATGTGTCTGTTTTATATAATATAATTCAGTATTTTTTTCCGTGCAGAAGGACTAAGCTACGCGTCTTCGAGGCCCTGACGTTGTCGGTTTGGCTGTATGGCAGTGACACCTGAATTCTGTCCTGTGCTCTGGAGTCTCATCTTGACGCCCTTGGAAAGAGTGGATGCGGCATTGCACCCTCCTTGGCATCAGTTCCATTGATTGGTTGACTGATTGAATCTTCTATTTAGATCACTGAACAATCCCTGCATCCTATTGGCCTTCCGTGCTGTACATCTCAATGCATGTCAATACACGTCATAAAACACCGTTGTGCTCTCACACAAATCCATTACATGTCATTCACTAAGCCTCACTATGTTATCATTCACAAATCCCTGCCATTCACAAAACTTCTCTGTGCCTTCATCAACCAATCCCCAGTACCTGCCATTCACAAAGCCTCACTATGCCCCCATTCAGAAATCCCCAGGAAATGTCATTCACCAAAACTCACTGTGCCTTCATTCACAAATCCCCAGTACATACCATTCACATAACCTTCCTTCACAACTCCCCATTCACAAGCCCTACCTTGCTTGTCGTTTCCTCGCGAAAGCGGATACCACTTCAGGGGAAGCGGCTGGTATGCCTCGCCTGTCTCGACCATGTTAGGGGAACAGAACACACGCCCGAGGAATTCAGGGGCGCCCTGGAAGGGACGAGGGTCAAATGTAGGATGTCTGTCCGCGAGAATGTAAGAATACTTTCTTTTTCATTCGTATGTCGTTTAGTATTTGTGAATACTTAAGCTTACATGTATGTTATTTGAATGATAAAAGGGGTCTGAGGGGCGAGGAAGGGTGCTTGAAATGGGGGAGGGATGGGGTGCTTGCGAAGTGGATACTGACTATATTGCTATTTGTACTTGTCATTTCGTGTATGACATTTTCCCTAGATTTTTTCGAGAAGATATATGCATCAGGATGATAAAAAAAATTGAATAACCGGTTTTGATTACTTATTGATAATAATAATGATGATGATGATCGTTTCCTTAATAATCATTCACCAATCAACCACTAAGTTCACACAACCTGGTGCGTTGCACGTAGAGGATCAGTTCCTTTCAAGCACATATCTTCGAGTAAAGGCAGTGTTGGGGGCGGGGATCCACGTCCCCCCGGGCACGCGCACCTGCTGCTCGTACACCTCCTCCGTGAACAGCTGTCGACCCGCGTCCGCCTCGTACTTCACGCTGCGGGACGAGGAGAGAGGCTTAGACACTGTCTTTAGTCTAAGATATGTGCTAGAAAGGGACTCCCATACCTAATACCAAGCAATCAGCAATCGAATTACCCAAAATCGAAACACTTGACAGCCAGATCTCTCTCCGGAAGTCTCCTCACCTCGGATCCGGATCGACGAGCCAGTCTCCCTGGAACTTCCATCCCTCGGGCTCCGGGAAGGCTTCGCGCGGGAGGCTGAGGCGCCCGTCGGCGTCGGAGAAGGCGGGGCGCGTGAGCAGAAGCCGCTGGTGGCCCACTTGCCGCTGCCAGGCACTGCGATCACCTGCAATCAGCG
>BOPN01002837.1:165000-167500 GCA_017312705.2 Penaeus japonicus | reverse complement strand
TTTGAGAGTAAGCAAGGCCAGAAAGATGAACACAAAAATTGCTTAAAAACGACAGAAAATACGCGAATGAAAAGAAATATGAGAATTCGCTGACTTCTGAAAGAAACGCCGGACCACTGACCTTGAAGGCGCCTATGATGGTCGTGGACCGAATGCCACTAGAGTTGCAGACCTGAAAAGAAAGGAAATGTATATTCTAAAATTGCTGCTTTTTCTAAAGAACTGAATCACGGATGTCTTTATGGAGGTGAGGCAAAGTGGTTTTAATGGTTTTGAAAAGGTTAACTCACTCCAGTGTCCTTAGCTTATTATTCGCATGTAAATTTTTTTTGTTTTGTTTTTGTTTTTGTTTTCATTTTATTCTAGCTTGGGCCACTACTACGATTTTACTTGATGTGATTCATTGTTGCGTTTTTACAAAATGGAATCTCATGGTCACGTCTTCAGCATAGTATGAAGGCCAGTCTTGGAGAAATTTCAAAAGATCTTAAACTGCGAAGTCAAAATGAAAAATCCTTACTTATGTTTCAATAAAAGGAATACCCTCAGCCAATAAAAAATAAATAAATAAATAAATAAATAAAAAATAAAACGAGCAACGAAATCCGCGGTCCAGCCAGACCTTGAACTCGAGGAAGTCCTCCATGAGCTCACTGGGAAGCTTCTCGATCTGGTAGAAGAAGATCTCGTCGAACCAGGGGCTGGAGGTGCCCCTGTGCACGCGCGTCTGCCTCGCGTCGCCGTCCAGGGACACCCGGCACACGGGGTTCATGTTGCCGCCCATCAGGCGCCGCCCCTCCACCACGCGCACGCGCACCTGCGGGGGCGTGGGAACGGCCTCGGGTTACGGATCCTACACTCTAGGGCTGCTTATGTATATCTTTAACTAGATTGAATTAATAAATAAATAGATAAATAATATACACACACACATATATATCTATATCTATATCTATATCTATCTATATATATATATATCATATATATATATATATATATATATATATATATATATATATATATATATATATGAATATATATATATATATATATATATATATATATATATATATATATATATATATATATAATATGTATATATATATACAAAAGTATATAGATAGATATAGATATAGAGATAGATATATATGTATATGTATATGTGTGTGTGTATAAGGATGTATGTGCGTATGACCCCAATATATTGAAAAGAGAGAAATTATACAATGAAGTCGTTTGCAATTGTAAAACCTATATCGCCTGCGCAGAGCGCATGCGATGTAAAGACGGCAGAGCGAGGTATAGCGCAGTGACACTAGCAATGATGAAATCCTCGCCAATCCCTGCCCCCAAAGCGGCTGTCGCGCCCTCCCCGCGGACTGGCCAACGCCCTACCTGGAACTTTGTCTTGACGCTGGAGAGCCGGTCTCGATGGCGCTGCTGGGGCATTTGGGGCATCACTGCGCCCGCGCCCGCCGTCGCTTGCGTGCCCTCGCCCGGGGCAGCGATGCCTTCGGGGAACAAAAGGCAGAGAATTAAGATACAATCCATAGGAAAAGACCCATAACTTGCCTGCTACGACGGTGTCCTGAGCACTGCGTTCGGTGGAAGACAATGTATATTATTCATCGTGCATTCTCTACATACACTAAGAATCTACGAAGCAGAAGATCTACGAGGATGAACGCGCATTAATCATTAGGTTAAAAACTAAAGTACTAATGGCAGAGGACACTTGCAAGTTGAATGGATGCAGAATGAGTAACTGTTGGTGTGAATATGCATTTTTTAGAATATGATTGCGATTGCCACTGTGAAGCTATCTATGCGTTGTTTATTTGTATATTTGTTTCACTTTGGGCTTTAAATGTAAGTTTAAACTTACACGTGAGAGTGGAAAAGACCATTATAATCGCTAATTGAAATCATTAGATAGGTAGTATGGTTGATGATACAAATACACTGTATCACACGCACACACACACACTCGCACACACGCACGCGCGCACATATATATGATCTCATATTCAAATTATCTATTTTGGCAATTCATTTTATATCATCAACCATACTACTTACCTAATGATTTATACACATATATACAGGAATGCATGTTTATTTTCGTATAAGCGGTATTAATTGAAAGGCAGGCAGTGTTAATAATCAGAATATGTCTCCGCTTCACTGGAGACCCTTTGCAGTGTTGCCATCCTCTGTTTATTTTATTTAGTGTGCAATCGCCAAAGCATTGTAGTCCAAGGCCTTTGCCGTGGAGATGTGAGTCCTGCGAGCCTCCAGCCCTCTACGTCTAGTCCCAGAAGCAGCCCCGAGGAGACCGGGCAGCGAGTAGCGGGAAGAAGGTCAAGTCGACTATTTACTTGATTCGTTAGTGGCTTTGGCTTTGTGTCCCATGATACGCTTAAGGCCAGCTTTGACTTTGTCTCGCTTCCTGCCGCTACTCTCGGCGGCCTTGGCATCCTCCGTGGCAGGGAAACCGTTC
>BOPN01002837.1:145000-150000 GCA_017312705.2 Penaeus japonicus | reverse complement strand
GAGAGAGAGAGAGAGAGAGAGAGAGAGAGAGAGAGAGAGAGAGAGAGAGAGAGAGAGAGAGAGAGAGAGAGAGAGAGAGAGAGAGAGAGAGAGAGAGAGAGAGAGAGAGAGAGAGAGAGAGAGAGAGAGAGAGAGAGAGAGAGGGAGAGAGAGAGAGACAGAGAGAGGGAGGGAAAGACAGAGAGAGAGAGAGAGAGAGAGAGAGAGAGAGAGAGAGAGAGAGAGAGAGAGAGAGAGAGAGAGAGAGAGAGAGGGAGAGGGGGAGAGAGAGAGAGAGAGAGAGAGAGAGAGAGAGAGAGAGAGAGAGAGAGAGAACGAGAGATAGAGAGAGAGAACGAGAGATAGAGGGAGGGAGAGGGAGAGGGAGAGGGAGAGGGAGAGGGAGAGGGAGAGGGAGAGGGAGAGGGAGAGGGAGAGGGAGAGGGAGAGGGAGAGGGAGAGGGAGAGGGAGAGGGAGAGGGAGAGGGAGAGGGAGAGGGGGAGGGAGGGAGAGAGGGAGGGAGGGATTTTGAAGACAGCTCAAAGGAAGGAGAAGAAAGGGGGTGATTACGACCGTGAATGACGATGCACTTAGAGGAGGTGACGTCAGACTTCTCAAGAATCCCTCTACAACCGCCCGTGAGTTTGGACGGTAAAGCTGACTCTCGCTGTTGCGGATATTGCCGATTCGCTGTAGAGCACCTTACGCGCATGCGCTCGGTGCCCCATGCGCTGCGGCCGGCGCTAGGTTGTTGTTCTTGTTATTGGCGTTGGAATGCAAGGCCCCGACAACGAGGAAAGAAGTATGCGTACCTGTTTTCGCGCATAGTTTGTGGCCGAAAGCATCACCGCACCAACGTACGAAAAAAGTACTTGAGGGACAGAATCGCAGAATTCAGACAAAATCTAGAAAAGAATCATGAGACATCAGAGTATCGCCCTTGCCATCCATCCTTCTCGGGTCTTTGTGTAAATGGTGTGTCGACTGACTTTTAAATTGCATCGTACGGCTTCGCACTGCATTGCTTGCATCTGGCGCTGAAGGCAATGCGAGCTATACATTCCGAGTCTGGCGAGAGGCATGATGCTAAATGCAAACAAGTGGATTTGATGTTTTCCTGGCTTGCGTGTTCGCCATAACACCAAGACGTGTATATGTATACATATGTATAGGTATATGTGTGTATATATATATATATATATGTGTGTGTGTGTGTGTGTGTGTGTGTGTGTGTGTGTGTGTATGGTGTGTGTGTGTGTGTGTGTATGTGCTCACTGATAGAAAAAAAATGATTATAACTGAGACGGTTTTCAGAAGAAAAAAATCATATTTCAGTCATTGCGAAGATTTAGGCATAATTCTGACGTTGCCATCTATTTGAAGTCATTACAATATCCGGAACAAACGGGACCAGTGGAGTCCTCAGTTCATTCATTTTGTTGCGCGTCATTTCTTCTGGTAACTATGTTGTTGGTCGAATATCATGTGGTGACCCGGGAAACAGCAACATGGCCAGCAGACCAGGGAAGGTAACAGCCAAAAATTGTGTCGCAATGAACGCGCAATTATGGTCAGAAACTGAAGCGATGACGGCAGAGGCAAGGAAAAAAATGCATGTATGATCGTGGAACACTTCATCGTCTGTCTGAGATTCAAGATTCTGATCTGGTGAGAGAGTGGGGTGAGGGTGGAGTGTTTCTCGCTGAGTCGTGATCTCATAATGCAATCTGAACAATGACACATTTCCTGTGTATCGACTGTTTACATTCCTTCTTTGAAAAGTTAATGTTTGCAAATCGTTTTCATTGTACTGCTTTCTATGTGTTCCCTCGTGCAGAACAGTGATCAAATTTCCCCCGAAGGATGCTTGTCCACACAACACCTGTAACAGGAAGAGCAGTTTCTAATATGTTCCTAAACATAATCATGATCTACTATGCGAGCCGATTTCTTAATCCCTCGAGTAGGATAGACGTGATAAACCATTAGAGTTTCAATCGCCGTATTATCCTTGGACAGATATACAAACAATAAACAACAGTGGTGAACTCGCAACGCGGAGCCTATAAGTATACGTTGAATATGAATACTGCCAACAAACAACACAGTAACGTGTATACAAAGAGGAAGTGAAACATGCTGACACTAATGAAGGAAGAAATAAAGCGTGACGTTTCGAGTTAGACGAGAATTTTCTTTAGACGCTGAAACTAAAGATATAAATTTGGATGAGAATACGTAGCGCGGGCCATCGCCGAAGCCGAATCAAGAGGGACCAACAGTTTTCTTCCGAAGAATCAGGACACAACATCTCGTGCGGGAATAAAACACATATTTGATATCCAAACGTCCCTCAAATCGCGTTCATGCAGGTCGTGTGGCTTGCCAGTTTCGCCATTATAACATTTCAGACACACATTGCTGATTTATGCAGATAATCTGATTGTATGTGTTCGTCGTGTGTGTGTGTGTAGGTGTGTGTGTGTGTGTGTGTAGAGTGTGTGTGTGTGTGTGTGTGTGTGGGATGGGGGTGTGTGTATGTGTGTGTGTGTGTAGGTGTGTGTGTGTGTGTGGGCGGGTGTATGTCGTTCCTGTGTGACGCGTCGCCTGAGCTGCCTGTCCTGGTTTATCTGTTCTCCTTTTCCCTCGCAGTTGGTACGGATCAGCTGGCCATAAAGGGGCGATCTATCTCCAAAATAATGCCTCGATTGTCATCATATATTCTTTCTCAGTGCGTCTGTATACATACATGTGCACATAAGCAAAGACAAAGACCAAGGCGAACATGCACATACCGTTGTCGCCACTGGATCTTCAAGACACAAAGGAAACCCTGTATGACTCGAATCCTGGCAGAGAAAAACCCATTATACACAAAATAGGTTATTGAGAGACTCGAAACAGATATTCATTTGTCTTCAATTGATTATTCCATTACTTTTAAATATCTTCATGGTATCACAGCCTTCACTCGCGTAACGAAGGATATAAACTTTCGTATAAGTGAATATCCCATACGAATTATACTGAAGATGGTAACTGTTGCATAACCTCTAGTTCATTTGCGAACGCAGTAACTGTCTTTACATGATATAAATTGATGTCGTGATAACGTCCTGTAACAGTATAGAGAAAATACGAAACAGGAATATAGTTCTAAGTCAGCGAGTCGCCTCTAAGTGAGTGCCTTAAATGAGTGTTCTGCATGAAAATAATGATAATCGAGACGTGAAAATGGGTTGCGACCCATTGCAACGATTATTTTATAACGTTATTTCCTTTTTTTATGCATTTTTAAATATGAGTGATTCTCATATTTTCTCCGAGACGCGTCCGACCCACTGAGCCACTAGGTCGCGAACTGGGCTTTGAAGAACCCTGCCTTATTACGACACAAACGATTAATCTGTTATTGGCATTATCCATTGACCTTGCGAAATGTCGTTTCCTTTGTCGCAGTTACATTCGGCTCCCATGTACGGGCCCATCGTCCTACACGTCAACAACATCGCCCACAGCCAAGGGCATCGTACTCGCCTGCACCCCCACCCTTCGTCCACCCAGGCCTTCTCCAACACACATGGAACACGTTAAAACAACACGCCTGCCTGTAACGCACCCAACCCCCTGGTCAAAGAATACACCACACCCATTTACGCCCACACTTTCACCTACAGCCAAGGCTATACCATTTCCTACACCCACTTGAGATATGACTGTTGTACACCTTATCGCGCAGGAAACATTTATCTGCCTCGTTCATGTTTTTTTGTTGTTGGCTAGCCTGGGAAACCCATATATCACCTGACTACCTTCTTATCACTAACGCCTTTCATTCGCTTTTTGAATAATTACAGAATAGTTCATAGTAACCGGATCCTTTTGGTGTCGTTCTAATGAAATTTCCTTTGAACTTTGTGGTATTCGATTGCCATTTACAACAACGGAAGAGCAATTACGTTAAATTTTGTTGCATACGTCGAAGAATATATGAATTTTCTTTATCTACTTTTTTTTTTATAATTCTCCGTTAATCCGTACTGATACCATGGTATTTATATCCAGCGTGTGTATATATCACTTACGGATATAATGTCTTGGAAGGGTTCGTCATACCCGAAACATTTTTCCGTGAGTGAAAACATATTCATCAGCATCTGTTCGTTTACTGAATTCTTCTTTTTTTTTTTTACAAACGAATAAGCGCTTTCAGGTAGGTTTTCAAGGTCTCATGGGCTAGCGGGGAAATATTCGCTAAATAAGAGTGTGCTAACTAGCGTGAGGAGAGCGTGAGCAGAGGGAGAGGTAGCCTTCCATGACGGAGCAGGTCGTGGCTCGGATGTTGTGAGACTAGCTCGGAGAGTATGTCCTGTTGATTCGTGTGTGTGTGTGTGTAGGTGTGTGTGGGGGGGGGGGGTAGGGTGTAGGTGTGGGTGTGTAGGTGTGGGTGTGTGTGTAGGTGTGGGTGTGTAGGTGTGGGTGTGGGTGCAGGTGTGTGTGTAGGTGTGTGTGTGTGTAGGTGTGGGTGTGTGTGCAGGTGTGTGTGTGTGTGTGTGTGTGTGTGTGTGTGTGTAGTTGTGGGTGTGGGTGCAGGTGTGGGTGTGAATGAGTGGATGGGTGTGGGGGTGATGTAGGCCTTTCCATTATTATATGAGTTGCATTGTCTTCTAAACGGAAGTTGCCATCCTAATAAGATTAAGTGATAAATTCCATTCAAATGCAGCCCACACCCGATCTTATCATCTTTCTCGAGGTATACTTTTCCTGATCGCATAGATATATACTGCGATAACTAGTACGACAAAATAAATCCAAATCTACCATATGAGAGAAATCGAAGGAAGACGTTCATTGATTAACGCGAAACACAAACAACGCGAAGGAGTATGATTCATTGTACAAGCAGGTCCTCCTCGCTAGCCTGGGTCTCAGCCCCGCCAACAAGGCTGCTCGCTCGCTCAAAATACCTCACGATAGGATACTTATTATCTTCAGATCCTCAGTTTACAACAATTCATTT
>BOPN01002837.1:127500-130000 GCA_017312705.2 Penaeus japonicus | reverse complement strand
TGATTATCTTCAACACACAAGTGACCTTGTACGTCTATTATGTCCCTTAAAAAAGACTCATTTTCTAGGGGGCAAACTAGATTATGTAGCCTTGTACAATCAGCATTATTTACCAAGCACTACAGAGGTTATCCCATTCCTAATCAGCGATCACTGGGCATTAAGTATAACCCTACCATTATGTAAAAGTGAAGAGAGGGGAAGGAGGAGGGGGGGCCCTGGCCCATTTGCATTATCATATTGCCACTAAATATCATGACCAATTCATTGAAAGGATTGCCTGTTGGTATGAGGACTTTGCTCCTATCAATCTCGATCAGTTTATTGATACGCTCTGTCAGCAAGTTGGCAATATCATTCATCAACTTCACCCTAAAAACCCCACCATACATAGGTCTCCAACCTCCAGAGTCAAACGTGCACGACATCTAAACAAAGACTCTGAGATTAAGCTTCTTAAAAAAATAATACGATCAAATGTGAGTCAGCTAAAACATTTAGGAAGCAACTCCTACCTAGCTAAGGACCTTGTTTTCTTTAGTAGAAAGCTAAACGAAATCCTTACTCAAAAGCGAGAAGAGAGTTTGTATGCCTGGGCAGAATCTATTGACTCTACAACTCCCATGAGTAATGTGTGGAAGGACATCAATAAGATTAAAGCTAACTCATACAATGCAACACCTCATCCTCATCCAGAAACAGTAGCTTCATCTCTTCTTGACAAATGGTGTGAGGATTCTTCTCTTGATAATCTTCCATTATCCATACGCAGGTGCTCTTCCAATTTAAAATACAAAAATGTAATTGATTATCAGTGTTAATTAACAGATGATGCTGACATACCATTTACAACTGACGAACTTCTTGCTGCAATTAAGACTGGGAAATCCACTGCACCTGGGGACGATGGCATTACATATAACATTATCCGGCTCCTTGCTAAGGTACAGGCAAAGGGAAGAAATCCTCTTCTATATCTCTTCAACTTAACCTATGCTACAGGCACTCTGCCTACCTCCTGGAAACAAGCAATCATCATTCCCATTCCTAAACCAGGACGCCCAGACGAATTTCGACCAATCTCACTAACATCCTGTTTCTCCAAAACCTGTGAAAGAATCCTTCTCACTCGTCTTCTTTATCAGACCAAAGACAAATTTCACCCATCTATCTTTGGTTTCCAGAAATCCACTGCACCTGGGGACGATGGCATTACATATAACATTCTCCGGCTCCTTGTTAAGGTACAGGCAAAGGGAAGAAATCCTCTTCTATATCTCTTCAACTTAACCTATGCTACAGGCACTCTGCCTACCTCCTGGAAACAAGCAATCATCATTCCCATTCCAAAACCAGGACGCTTAGACGAATTTCGACCAATCTCACTAACATCACGTATCTCCAAAACTGTGAGAAAAGTCCTTCTCACTCGTCTTCTTTATCAGACCAAAGACCAAATTCATCCATCTATCTTTGGTTTCCAGAAAGGGAAAGGAACACAGATGTGTTTAGCACAGTACCTAAATGGAAGCAAAGCACAGTCTTCATACTTCATAGACTTTAAAGGTGCTTTTGACAGAGCTTCTCCAACAGCAATTCTCCATGAATTAACTCTATTGGGAGTTAAGGGAAAGCTACTGTTATGGATAAAGGACTATTTATCTACAAGGAAAGTTAAAGGATGGTATAGGTACCTTTAGTTCTTTTCAGGCTAAGAGTTAGGTACCCCACAAGGGGAGTATTATTACGCCTACACTGTTTAAAATACTTTTGCACTCTATCTGCAAACTGAACAATGAGTTAGGAGACCTATGTAATATCATATCATATGCGGATGATATCCTCATCCAAGTCTTTGATAGGGGGGAATATGTACTCAGGAGATTCAGCAAAAAGTGTGCTTCTCTTGGCCTCATAATCAAAACCAAACATATATCCAGACTTCGTCAACTGCCCTATATACCAAGCTTAGGTGGACAAGTTATTGAAAGGACTGACTCCTACAGGTATCTTGGTGTTCTGGTGATTGCTCCACACCTCATGTCACGCAATTCTCGTTCCACCTAGGAAATTATTCACGATATCAAAGAACGTTGCTTGGAACGTTTAAGACCATTACAATTTATATGTAACTGATACGTTGGTACCTCCCTCAGAGTCCTGAGGTTGATATATATTACCATGGTTCGGTCCGTGATTGACTATGCGAGTCCGGTTCTTAGTCTGTTACCTCTAAATGCCCTCAAACCCCTTGAAATTCTACAGAACAAGGCTATGAGAATTATACTTGGTTGCCCAATGACTGCCAAAGTTCTGGTCATGAGGAAAGAATTAGATCTCCCCACAATCCACAGTCGTGTTACCCAAATTAATACCGTTCTTGGTACTAGAATCTTGCAGCTCCTACCCAAACCACAGATCTCCCAAGCTCTGGCAAATGAGATCAGTCACAGAGTCAGGTTTGCGCGGCCTCGATATTCCAATCTAATACACTCCAACT
>BOPN01002837.1:112500-122500 GCA_017312705.2 Penaeus japonicus | reverse complement strand
CTGAAAAGAAAATGAGTAAGATTAAAATCTGTTTCAAGATAATCAAATATCACTGACTACGATTTTTTTCTGTAAATATATCACCACAACTCTAAAGAATGTTGAGATTCTAAGTGGCAGAAACAATGCAAAGATCATCTTTAATCACATTATAATCTGTTTTTACTAATGCAGGTTTCATATTACATTTGCCATTTCATTACAATAATGACTACTATTCTGTTTTGGTGACAGCTTTCTTAAATTCAGAGCAACTATGAATTACATAGGCAGTAAGATTTGCGTAGACATGTTTGAAACTGCATGACATATCTATTTAATAAAATTAACAATATATTTTACTGACTATAATATCTATTTAACACAAGAAAATATTAATTGTTACTAATAAGTTTATATGTACAATGTGCCTCCAAATTCTGTAACAAACAGATATTATTACATTAATTTCATTGTGATTAAGCTATGCAAATTTTGATAGAGGCTAAACTCATACAGAACAGAATTTTTTTCTAGAGGCCAGCATAAGCTATTCAAATAGCATTAACATTAACCCTCTCGTGACAGGTGATACAACATTGTACCGCGCATATTAGGCCTGTTCGCTGGGGACGCGATATGGTGTCGGTTATTTAACTGATTTAGGCCTAAGCGTTCAAAAGCCCCGGCATTGTGACACGCAAGGCTGGAATGCCCCCGTCGTAAATGGGTTAACACAATTATAAATATGAACATGCAGAAATATGTTATGAGAAAGAATTGCTCTCTTCTCATTATCTGACAGGCATACATGGTTCAAGTCTAATCTAGATATATTCATAAAACAATATGTTGAAATCCAGGTACTGCAAAACCACAAGTAAAATGCCCACAACAATGACTTGATTTCCAAAGAAATTAAGACCATATAGCAAACCTGGTTATCAGCATACCTACACATTCTTCTGAACCACATCAATGTGTTTTTCCCTTTTTGTAACTGCTAACTGTAGCATACAGTCTGATGTTTTATATTTAATAAACTTTCATTTACCTCCAAAAGAGTTTGCCTAATTGTTTTACATTCTGTCATCATTTTAACCTGGTGGCAGGCTAAATAATAAATCTCTATATTAAGCCAAAAATTAATTCATATTTCCATGCCCTTCCTTATGGAAAGTATGGCAACTGCCCATCCAATTTCTTTTCAGATGCTCATTGCATCTGGATGAATCATATATAACCATTAGTTAGTTTGTGTCTGGTAGATAAGAGTATGTCATTTTGTGTAAACAGAAATAAATCACAGTAATTGCATAAAGTATTGTTCCTGACATCAGCAATTCTTGTTGGAGGACTCACAAAGTAAATCTTGGTGAACAGTTCTAATTAATTCAAGGATTTTGGAATAAGTAAACACATCACTTGTTTTCATGAAATCTCAGAAAAAAAAAGTTAGCGAAAAGTCCCATACTCCCCATACTGTGATTTTAGGACAATAATAATATATGTTAATATAACAATATATATAAGGCATATTTGCTGAGGCTCTGTTTTGCCAGAACATATAATGTAACGATTCTTCAATCCAGGCAGGGGTGGGGGGGTAGCAGTTCTCCCTTCAGAGGGTCTGAAAGGTGAAAGCCCCCTTACTGTGTGAATATGCATCAATAAAGCTATTTTGTATGCACCTTGCTCTGGTCTTTATCCCATAATTTCCCTGTTGCCCTCATCCCCTCCCAGCTATCGTAGCTATAGTTTGTTTGCGGCAGGAATGAATGCTGGATCAAATGTAGGTTGATGAACACAATAATGAAAATAATAGTAATTATATAGTAAATGGTCAACAAAACAGAGAGACAAACTCTCTTACCTTTAGCAGCATAGAGTTATGTTAATGCTTTTACGTAAGTTCAAATAAAGGCAATGATTTAATACATTGGACCTTAATCTATTTAGCTAGAGTTCTTTTGAAACTCCTTTCACTAATTTGCTCCATCATATCTTCCTTTTCTAAATATCGGTCGTTGTATAAGTTATGAGTGAGCGGCTTATGTAGTCCCGATTGCATAATGTTTGTTTACAAACACTCATTACAGGGACCGTTAATATAAAAGGATCGCATATTTACAACATAACAATAAGAGTCATTAAGAGCATTTTATTATCCATCATAGATGTGATGATAATTTTTAAAAGTATGATGTTGATAATATCTCAATCATCATTTTGTTATAGGGGACATCTCATTTTCCCAAAGGTATTGATATTATCATTATCACTACTATTACTATTATCATCCTTGATATTATTCTCATCATCATTATTGTTTTGATCATCATTATTATCATGACCATCAAAATTGCAATCAGTATCATCATCATGACCATTATCATCACTTTTATTTTTATCATCACTATCAATTATTATCATCAGCAGTAGTCTTAGTATTTTTTATATAATTATTACCATCATTACCGTTTGTCATTACAGGTATCATCATTATCATTATTACTATTGATATTATTAGTGTTTTCATTATTGTGATTTTCATTACCATCAATATTATTATCATTATACTTATTATCATTGTAATCATTATCAGTATTATTTGTTTCGTTATTGTTATTAGTATTAGTATCAGTATCGTTATTATTATTATCATCGTATCATCATTATCAACATTATTATTATCATCATTATTATTTTTTCATTATTGTTATTAGTATTATCATCAGTATCATTGTTATTGTTATTAGCATCAGCATCGTTGTTATTATTAGCATCATTATTATCATTATCCTTCGCCGTTAGGAAAAGGGGAAGGAGAAAGGAATAAGTATGGAGTGAAGAATCGGAACTTTGAATGTTGGCGTTATGACTGGCAAAGGGAGGGAATGGCTATTACGAGACTGGGGAGAAATGTAGAGCAATGACAGTGAATTTAAACTGTTCTAACATGGCGTAGAGGAAAGGGAAAATGGTGTAAGTGTAATCCTGAAAGAGGAGTGTATTCATTCTGGCCATCCCATCAGGAACCCTCGTAGGGCGCCGAACCCCTTCTTAGGTTTTGTTTTCAACATCAGCTAGTCCCGCACACTCTTTTTACATTTTATGTTTTCTTAATTTGTGGTGACCCTTTTGTGTATTGCATGATTTTTCTGTTTTACCATATTGTGAGGTCTACTTCTTGCTGTGTGACAGACTATGAAACGGAGGAAATAGTCTGATATTTGTCGTATAGACTCATATTATCTCGTTATGTGGATTACACTCTGTGTAGATGAAGCAAGCTGGTTCAATGTGATGACGAATTAAACATTTGTAGAAGTTTCGTAATTCTTATTTTTATGAAATACTGTTTTTATACTGAGTGTAAGATAGGAAGATGACCCCGAATTGCTTGAAACTATGGTAGTGCCCAAAGAAAAAATATACTGACATCATCATCCTATGGTCGCAGAAAACTTTGCATCGCCTATAACGTTCTCTTTCTGTTCTTTTCTGCTGGTGCAATGAGCTGCCCTGGAGACGGTGCTCTTGAGTCATCCTGTGGGAATGGGCCTGTTCCCAGTACTGACTTCCTCCAGTGCGGGTTTACAGGCCGGGGAACCCAAAGCACCTTGGTATATTTATAATCAAAATTATCGTAGTCATTATCTGCTAATGATACATATATACACTTCGACCACTGAAAGTAATATAGGCTCGCCGCTCTTCGCATGGTATTATGCGTCTTTCCATCCGTTGCCGTTTACATCATGGCATGCCATACATGCCACCCGGAGGAATGACCATATACATCTTGCTATCCGGAGTATCTTGGGCGTGAAGAGAATAAAAAGTGTGGGTTTCACTCTTGGAAAGAGAATATAGGTGCGTTGTTTGCTCTGAGGGTGTTGGTGGCGGGAAAAAATCAGATTGGCAAAAGGAGTTACATTGTGTTTGTGGATTTGGAGAAAGCTGATGATAGGGTGCCAAGGAAGGAGTTGTGTTACTATATGTGTGTGTGGGTGTGGTTCAGGATATATAAAGATAGTATGTGTAGAGGGGATGACGGACGGTTTCTAAGTGGAGATAGGATTACATCGAGGATCGGCTTTGAACACTCTTATTTGCATTGGTGATGGATAGGCTGACAGACGAGGTCAGACAGGAGTTTCCAAGGACCATAATCTTTAAAGATGATATTGTGATCTGTAGTGAAAGCAAAGAGCAGGTTGTGGAGAGCCTGGAGAGATAGAGGTCTGCATTGGAGGAAAAGAGAATGAAAATAAGAGCAAGGCAAAGTAGGTATGAATGAGAGGGGGGCGGCGAAACGGTGCTGTTGCAAGAAGCAGAGGTGGGGAAGATTCTAAGTACTTGGGGTCCACTCTTCTAAGAAATGGAGATTGTGATAGAGAGGTGAAGAAAGGATTCCTGGCAGGGTGGAATAGGTGGAGAAGAGCGGCAGGGGAATAATAAAAGGCAAATCATACAAAGTGGTAGTGAGACCAGCGATGCTACATAATTTAAAAGCATTGGCGCTCACAAAAAAAAAAAAAAAAAAAAAAAAAAAAAAAAAAAAAAAAAAAAAAAAACAGGACGAAAAGCTGGAGGGGGCAGAGTTGGTGATGCTCCGACTTTCGTGGGAGTGTCAAGGATAGACAGGAAAATAAGAAGGCAAAAGAGGAGGTTTATAGATGTGGTGAGGGAAGACATGCTGGCGAGGTGAAGATAATATTCGTTGTAGAGACGCCTGACGGGAACAGCTGAAATTAAAAAGATTATATTTGTATGTTATTATTGTTATTATTATCCCTAATATTATTATAATTATTCTCACCATTATTATCAATAGTAATATTATTATAATTATTCTCACCATTTATTACTATTACTTCTGTTATTGTTATCATTATCATTATTTCTATCCTTTAATATTATCATCATTACTATTGTTATTGTCGTTATCATGATTATCATCCATGTTATTACTAATATTAGCATCCATGTTACTACTAATATTATCATCCTTGTTACTACTAATATTATCATCCATGTTACTACTAATATCATCATCCATGTTACTACTAATATTATCATCCATGTTACTACTAATATTATCATCCATGTTACTACTAATATTATCATCCATGTTACTACTAATATTATCATCCATGTTATTATTATTATTATAATCATTTAATTTTCCTAGGAAGGATCTCATATCCTGCTGTCATCTTGTCAAGAAAGCGGATACAACCAGTAGCCTTATGTATCGCAGTGCCAATTCTTTTCTCTCTTGTTTATATCCAAAACTTTCCGTATTAACCTGCCTGTTCCAAGTAGACAAGGTTTTTGCTACATCTCTACCGCAAGCTCCAATTCTGATTTTCCGATCTACTTGTCAAATCCTTTTGTGGTATAACATTTACCTTGTTTATTTTTCACATATTTGCAATTCCATATTTCAGATCGATAAGATTTGTACATGTTCCTCCTTTCTTCTTTTCTTTACGGCTGTCAAATAGACATGCATGGTCCATCAACCGACACCTTTTACTTCTATTATGTTTTAATTCTTTATCTGTCTGTATGAGGAAATTACATATCTTGCACTCCTCTGACTCAAGTGCTCTCTCTCTAAATCCCCCTTTTCACACAACTTCCAAGGACTTTGTCCACATTATCGAGTCTTATCTTCTTATAATCCTTCTTTGCTAGCTTAGTGCACTCCGAGACAAGGGCGCCACCGTTTCAACTGCACTACCACATAATAAACACAATGAAGACTTATCTTAGCCATATACTACTTCCCTGTTGTTTGTGCACAATACTCAACCTTGTGCTGCAATAACTGTATTTTATGTCTCGTTTTTCAGGCTTTCTTTGTCCAGTCCCATGATTTACTATCTCTTATTTTATCTGTTGATTTTCTTAACTGCCCGGGCAGTACCCTTGAGCCCCGTCCACACCAGGATACTTTGTTTGGAAACATTGTTTGCAAACTGTATGCAAACTGTTTCCGAAAACTTGTTTCCAAACAATGTTTCCTGTCCACACCTCATTGTCGTCATGCCTGTGATGAGTGTGGAGGTTGCTGCAGCAGCTTCTGTATTTTACTTGGCACTATTGTTAAAGTCAAGGAAGGGCAAGGAAAAGAGAAAGACATGGGTGAGAAAGTTTTTAGAAAAAGGATTCGTTCATGGTAACTTGCTTCTGGAGGAACTGAGACTAGATGGAGCTTGTTTCATCAATTTTCTTCGGATGTCCACGAGTGACTTTGAGATACTTTTACGGATGGTGGCTCCGAAAACATCTCGAAATACAAAATACAGAAAGGCTATTACACCCGACATCGGATTGGCTATTACACTGAGATACTTTGCAAGTGGAGATTCCTTTACTAGCCTCATATACACCTTCAGGATATCGAAGCAGACCATCTCAACTGTGGTTCCTGAGGTCTGTGAAGCTCTGATCTCAGCACTGAAAGGTTATATTAAGGTTAGTAAACAAAAAGTTTGCATTGTGAAGTTTTATTTCTGTCTCTCTCTCTCTCTCTCTCTCTCTCTCTCTCTCTCTCTCTCTCTCTCTCTCTCTCTCTCTCTCTCTCTCTCTCCTTACATTAGTGGCATTTGAAAGCAAAATGAAAGGTGTGCTTACTAATGGTGAAAAAACATATTGCTGTTGGAATCAGTATTCACAATAATTACTACTTGCACTTGGTGAAGGAGAGCAACTTGGAGTAGAGGCACCGCGTGGGTTGGTAAAGTACTGTGGGATGCCTTGCGATGGTGCCACCGGCAATCCTGAATCCATGTGTGGTGCATGTGAACTGCCCTGGGGGTATTGAGTCGCGCCATCCCCTTAGTACCCCATTTCCAAGTTGAAAATTACTTCATTAATCTTATGTTGTGCTATTGATACCTCACGCTTACTTCTCCCGCAGCCTCTCAGTTTATGGGCAACATTTTCACCGAACACATAATACTCATCCCGTGTAGTGACATATTCTGTTAGAGACTTCATCGAGTGAAATGCTTCCTTCACTTCCTCAGCAGGTCTTTTTTTAGCCGACGAACGACGGGGCTGTGAAGTGCTCCGAGGTGTTTCATCTTGATGTGGACTCTCAATTACAGCATCAGTTTCTTGCTCAGAATCAACTCCAGCAACCTGAAAGAGAAGAGAAATACTGTCATTAATGTTGTTTTTGTTATTTGTTGGCTGAGTTGTTACTATTATTACGTTATTAATATCATTATCATTGTTATTTATCCTAATTATTGTCATGATTTGAAGTTGTGACTTCCTGGTGTTATTATCATCGTTATGTTTTAAGAATAATCTGATAGTCTTTCATTTCACATTCCATCGCGTTGGGTATTGTATCAGCTCTGGAGAGAGAGAGAGAAAGAGAGAGAGAGAGAGAGAGAGAGAGAGAGAGAATGAGAGGTTATTATTTAAAGCTACCCATGGTCATTCTCCTCCTTATCGCATTATTCCAATAACAGGGGAATCATATTATGTGTGCATGTGATATATTTCACTGAATAAGTATTTTTCTCTTCAGATGCCAGCTACGGAAGAAGAGTGGATTCAAGAATCAGATGGGTTCGCCCACCGATGGAACTTACCACTGTATTGGCGCAGTAGATGGGAAGCACGTTCAGATGCAAGCTCCAAAGAGTAGTGGCAGCCTTTTCTTCAACTACAAAGGGACACACAGTATTGTATTCATGGCGTGCGTAAATGCAGATTACCAGTTTATATATGCAGATGTAGGATGTCAAGGCAGAACTTCGGATGGAGGTGGGTTCAAATATACAGGTCTGCATGAGAAACTAGAGCAGAACCGGCTCAGGCTACCTCCAGAGCAGCCACTTGCAGAGGGACGCATTCCTGTGCCATACCTATTTGTTGGAGATGACGCCTTTGCTTTGTCACGTTACTTACTGAAATCATTTCCAGGAAATCTAGAAAGGTCTTACCCTGAAAGGATCTTTAATTACAGATTGGGTAGGGCACGGAGGATAGTAGAAAATGCGTTTGGAATTTTGTTACCTAAGTTCAGAGTATTTCTAAAACCTATTGGTTTACACCCAGACAAAGTAGAGAGTGTTACTCTGACATGCATATATTTGCATAATTTTCTACGCAGGAATGTGGAGTCTAGAAATACTTATTCACCACCCGGTACGTTTGACACGGAAAACGTGGATAATACCACGATAACTGCAGGATCGTGGAGAGCAGAAAGTAATGCATGTGAAGGGTTCATTGATTTGCAAAATGTACCACGAAGGAGTACTGTGGATGCACAGGATATAAGGAAGGAGTTTAGAGATTATTTTGTCTCAGCAGAAGGACGTATTCCTTGGCAGGATAATTATGCTTAGTAAAACAGTGTGCCTGAAATCTGGCTGTAGATGTCTGTTGTGCATTGGTTTTAGATTAAATGGTATATATACATAAATGCCATCTCTTTATTTACCTACTTTTACAACAGTTATTATATTATATTAATAATAATAATAATAATAATAACATAGGCTTACTTCCCTCTCTGGTGTGTCTGTTGACCGGCTTCCTCTGGATTCTTGGCCCTGCAGCAAAAACAGGAGGGGCTCGTAACCAAACCAAGCACACGTCTTTGGGGAAGTTCCACTTCTTTTCAGTGAAGTTAGCTTCATATGTTCCCTCCTGAACTGTACTTTGAGGGATTTTATCTTCTTTTTTGTATCAATAACACTCACAGAAACTTTAGTGACTATTTCCCTCAAAGCATCCATCTTCTTCATTCTATTTTTATAGTCTTCACTCGTAACATCCCACAATACTGGGGATGAATGGAGTAATTCAATTAATTGTAGAGTTTTTTCTGTTGGCCACATGGTCACTCCAAGCCTCGTGCGGGTACTGAGTGATTCATTGTCACCACGCGTGCGAAAAAACACACACACACAATGTTTCCCATTCTGGATGGAAAACAGATATACGTGAAATATTGTTTCCCAACTGTATGCAAACTGTTTGGAAATAGTTCCCGAACAGTTTCCAAACAAAGTATCCTGGTGTGGACGGAGCTTTATATCTAGATTCGTGTTGTTGGCTCAAAATGCATCGCTTCAGTTCAGTGTCTCCTCTCTAGATGTTCGTAGATGCTTTTCCACTCCAGTCAAGCCTCTACTTACTTCAGCTTAAGTGCACTCTATTCACATCTGCTTTTGCGCGATGTGCTTCCTGGTTCTGCGATCGTGTAAAGCCTGAATCCGCCTTTGCCAAGCATATGATTCCAACCTCATACATTGTGATAACCACTGCTCTTGAGTTAACAGCTGATGTAATATTTCCGCCTTTAAGTTTTGACTTTCATATAGCTCTTACTCTTCGGGCGTGCTCTCTACTTATTTGGTCCTTCATTTGTTCTTGTTTCATTCTGTTATCTTCCAAAATTCTAAGATATTTCTATCCATTTCCTTTTTCATGATTTTCAACATTCTGTAATTAGTCATAACTACCCCTTCTCTCCTAATAACGTTTCCTCTTTTCATAATCAATACAGCGCACATCGACAAACCAAATTCCATTCTGATGTCAAATGAAAATATCCTCACAGAATTTACCAAACTGTCTAGGTGATCTTTGCTTTTCGGAAACTCTATGAGATAGTACATGAATAATAAATTATTGATTTTCTCTTTTCCCTTTTCCAGTTGATAGAGTATTTTGGTCTTTCTTAACAAAAGTGCCAGTGACATGATCGTCAAAACAAATAAAAGTGGTGATGATCTTTTACAATTCTTCACTGTTGTTTTATCAACCAGCAACTGTCCCTTTATCCCTTTACTCCCTTTCCGGCAACTCTTCTGTTCCCATGGCAACAAAGTCTGTTTCTCTAAGTGTCTGAACAGTGTTTTCGCCAATCAGTAATTTCCATATTAAAGGGTAAATGATCGGCCTGAAATTCGACATTACATTTCCCATTTTTTATTTTCTTTATACACGGATCTATCTTCCCAACTACCATCTACTTTTC
>BOPN01002837.1:102500-105000 GCA_017312705.2 Penaeus japonicus | reverse complement strand
AATGAGTGAAAAAAAAACTCTTCAAAATCAATTTGTTAGATTTTAAAGGAATATATAATTTGGTATATAACTAAGCATATGAAATAAGTACAGATTTTAATATGGATGCGTAAAAGAAGCATATTGAGATAATCTTGTAGCGGTAAGAATTTCATATTACATTTTGTGCACTCATATTGTTGTTTCATACACATTCATCCAACCTCTTAATTATCACATACTCTATTATTTTTCCTTTGTACCAGTATTGATACAAAATGACTTACTGTGACAATGTGGTAATATTGTATTGTGTGGTGAGTCTATGTGCTCCAGCCATGCTTACTTTGATAGCTTTTCCCATTATAAATGTATCCTTGCCCTTGTCCTCAGCAATGAAATCCCCATCTTTGGAAAAAGACGGGCGAATCTCTTGGTCATAGAGTCCCTTCACTCTCCATTGTGACTAGAGTCATAACCTTGGGAAGCAATTATGACTATCAGGATTTTCAGGGAAAGATGCCAGACACTACAGCATTTACGAAAGAGACTTTGAAAAGCATCATGTTTTGTGGTTGGTTAGATAGACTACCAGACTTGATCATATGATGTAATATGATAAACTTTTTGTGGGTTGAAAAATATAGTATATACACATAGTAGAGTCATTATGATTACAATCTTGAAGATATAAAGATATTCTTAACTTCTGGACATGTAAAACCCTTCTTTAGTTAAGAAAGATATGCAAGTATATATTTATGGCATCAGGAATTTTTTTCAGATGTCTCGTGACAGGCGAATCCGTCACTACCAGAGGTTTCTCAAGACCTTAAAAAAGCCAGAGTCAAACCGCTGTTCATGTACTACCCACCTGCATCCTCGTCCCTGGGTCCCCCCGCCTTGTCGAACCACACAACCGCTTCAGGTACAAAAGAAGAATTATTTTTATGATAGTTTGTATTTTGTCTAGGGATTTTAAGCTATTTATGTGCAGATGATGTGTTTCAGATAAGAAGCTTTAATTTTTTTTTTTTTTTTTTTTTTTTTTTTTTTTTTTTTTTTTTTTTTTTTTCTAGCCATATGAACTTTGTTGTTGTGTGTGTGTGTGTGTGTGTGTGTGTATGTGTATGTGTGTATGTGTATGTGTGTGTGTGTTTGTGTATGTGTGTAAGGTATTCTTTTTGTTCTTGTAATTTGGAGGAGTTGGTATAGCAAGCAACAGTTATATATTACTGTTGAATTATCTGGGGAACAGTCATATGGATATATCTTTGTCTATCTTTATGATAAAGGATTATTAATTTTTTTTTTTTTCTTGTCTTTTTAACCCAATCCCGACGGGCCCGGCGATAAGTGGAAACCCCCTACACTGGGCCTATGCAATATTGCATCGGGAGCATCACACTGGTGTGTCGCCCCGTCATCGGGCATTTAGCCGTGTCACACAGGTGTGACGCACCGTCATCAAAGGGTTAAGCACTAATGTTTTTTTTCTTTTTCTTTTTCTCTTTTACAATATTCAAAGGAAGATACTTCACTGCAGAATAGAAGATCACGTTCCAACCCAGAGCTCATGACTAACACAACAAATTTATTTGTAAGTTGCGTATGGAGATGAGACTTTTTTGTAAGATTTTTATTTATCTGAATAGATAAGCTGAAAACTTTAATTTAACCCATTGCAGTTAGGTGTCATGACATATGTGGCACCTGAATTTTTGTCCTGATGGTGGCCACCTGACATTCATTACGATGGTCATCATGCCATATCTGCCTTGCTCTGAAATAACACCCATCTGGGGTACCACAGTGGGGGGTGCAATGAGTCTTTAACCATCTGCAATAAAGACTCATAGAGATATGTGTTTTTCCTATTCTCTTTGATCTTCCTTCTGTCTTTTGAACTTCCTTTTCCAGTCTGTCCTTTTTGGTACAATTTTCTCTTTGCCACAGAAATATTAACTTGTTAATGACGGGTGACAAGATATCACGTCGAGTGGTTTTTGGGTCAGACGCCGGGGATAAGATATTTAGCCAAGGCTGACGTGCCAGGTGATCAGGCGTACAGTGCTCGGCCGCGGCTTGTGCGGCCGAGAATCCCGAGGCGTTAGGCTTATGCTTAGCAATATCCTGGCATTTCAACCATTTAGAGCCAAAATAGCCCCGTCATTAATGGGTTAATAGAAGCTTATGAAAAGACAACTCAAAATAATTCCTTAGGAAGGACAACCCCAGCCAGACTGGGAGTCAGATGAGGAGAGCCGCCCAAGCCAGAGGCACCTGCGCAAGCTCTACAGGGAAGCTCGTGTCTTGAAGGTCGGTATGGAGCAATCATATTGAAGTGAGCAGAAGAATAAAGAAGCGAATCAAAGCTAATTAGAACCGATTGTCTAAGCGCATGAGATTATTAGATAGAGGAACTCAGTCTTTGGCCTTTTATTGTAAATTATAAGGCTGAATGTATGTATTTTTATTTTTTTAAACCAAACATGATCCTTCTTCATGTGAAAATTCAACA
>BOPN01002837.1:60000-67500 GCA_017312705.2 Penaeus japonicus | reverse complement strand
CTCTAGCCCAGGATGGAACCTCACGATGATGTTGTTCACGAATACTCGCCGTTCCACCTGTTCAGGATTGATTGCGTCAGTATTCATTTCAGGTGTTCGTCCGTAAACGTCCGTTTATGTATAATAATACTCACTCTCGAACCCCTACGCACACACACAACTATATATACATAAATATGCGAATTAACTCACGAACGAGAAAACATATACAACTAGACACGCACGCAGTTGTATTTACTCCAGCATTCGTGGTTAAACTCTACAAACAGGAGAGGGTCCAAGGACCCAAGGTGCCATGTCTACTAGAAGCTTCCGATTATTTGAAAACTTCCGTAATAACTTACTCTTCCTTGGTGCATTTAGAAAACGTCCAAGGGGTCTGCATTTAATGGGAAACTCACAAAAACTAAAGAAATCCCCCGAACTTACCCTTTTCGTGCCGCATCCTTTCAGGGGAAGGTCGAGGTGATACTTCGTCTTGCCGTGGCCCTGCACTTTGCACGCCGAATTCCTGGAACCATTGGGGTAGATGATGCCGTAGAAGGGCTCGTAGAACTCCACGTCTACCAACATGGAGCCTGCGGCGCAGTTCAGTGTCGTGTTGGTTCGCTTGGTGAAGATTTTCGGTCCAATCTGGTCCAGTTCTCTCGCTTCTCCTCCAATTCTAAGGAGGAAGGGGAAAAGAGGGGAAAGGAAAATTAGTATGTAGTACATGTGTATGGAGGATATGTGAAATGTGGTTAGGGGAAAAAAACGTTTACGAAGGCGATTCCACGCAGAAGATATCAAGACAAACTTAACTATAGGTATCAAAATGTATTATGGTCGTAGAAGGTTTAATTCGTGTGAGCTATAGACAAAGTATGCCGCATCACAGCATGCTGGTGTTAGCGCAATCAGTTAGTACTTTCAGGTTGATCACAGAAGTGTAGATCAAAGTGCAATAGCATCATACTAAGGCCCCGTTATACCATAACCATACTATATATCACGCGAATACTAGAAGAGTGAAATAGTGTGAAAGCGAATGCGCTGGCCTCCGCAGCAGGCTCCAAGACTCATGGCATCGCCCTCGCCGCCAAGCCGTTTCTCTTAACAAGGTAAAAGTGACGCCAGAGAAACAATGGCTTGTGTAAATGCGTCGAGTGGACAGCGTCGCTCCTTCCGGACTCCTTGTTGGCTGTGCAAGCGTGACTCATGGGGATTCTTAACTCTATCTTTCTCTTTATCTATCTATCCGGTTATCTGTTTCTGTATCTATCTTTTCTCTTGGTTTGTTTCAATTTCCAAAATTTCTCTCTCTCTCTCTCTCTCTCTCTCTCTCTCTCTCTCTCTCTCTCTCTCTCTCTCTCTCTCTCTCTCTCTCTCTTTCTCTCTTTCTATCTGTCTATCTCCCTATCTATCTCTCTATCTCTATCTATCTATATCTCTCTATATCTCTCTATATCTCTCTATATCTCTCTACATCTCTATCTCATTCTCTCTCTCATTCTCTTCTCTCTCGCTCTCTCTCTTTCTCTCTCTCTCTCTCTCTCTCGCTCTCTCTCTTTCTCTCTCTCTCTCTCTCTCTCTCTCTCTCTCTCTCTCTCTCTCTCTCTCTCTCTCTCTCTCTCTCTCTCTCTCTCTCTCTCTCTCTCTCTCTCTCTCTCTCTCTCTCTCTCTCTCTCTCTCTCTCTCTCTCTCTCTCTCTCTCTCTCTCTCTCTCTCTCTCTCTCTCTCTCTCCCTCTCTCTCTCTCTCTCTCTCTCTCTCTCTCTCTCTCTCTCTCTCTCTCTCTCTCTCCCTCTCCCTCTCCCTCTCCCTCTCCCTCTCCCTCTCTCCCTCTCTCTCCCTCTCTCTCTCCCTCTCTCTCCCTCTCTTTCCCTCCCTCTCTTTCCCTCTCTCTCCCTCTCTTTCTCCCTCTCTCTCCTCTCCTCCTCTCTGGCTGAGATTGCAGGAAATCTTGTGTGCAGAACCCTCCATATCTGTTACAGTGGGCGGGCAGGCAGTCGTGGGCTGCCAAGGTCTGTTGGCTCTACTTTCACCCGAGGTCCGGCCAGGGGCGCTCGGTGGGAGCAAGACAGTGCTTCGCTGCGCCACTTGCCGCCGTTCCCACTCATTTATCTGTAAATCTTGGACTCAATGCTTACGTTCATCCCGTCATGCGCAAGTCGCATGCACAGTGGTTGCTCAGCAAGTGTAGCGCCTGCATGCATTTGTGGATTATTCGCAAGATGATTGATGAGAAAAATGATTGACAGCAGGTACATGCACAAGGTACACAAGATGCACGACGTGTTACAGGCAAAGAATATTGCAGAAGTGTAGTGCACAATTGGGTTACCGCTGAGCATATAGTCAACACTTACCACAAAATATCCTTCATGTATTTTTGTAAATTATATGAATTTGTCAAAAGTCTGTCGTAGATGATCGGCAAAATACAAGTCCATTTGTTCCGATCAATACCTACCGCACACAAGCGAGATCGTCATACTTAGTGCACAATATGCACAAGTGGGGCTATCACGCCTAATGCATGATATGTACAAACGTGACAGTTGTTCTTACATGCGTGAAAAATAAATCCAAATAAAAACTTACACAGCAGTCTTTTGGATGGATGAGAGACCCTCTTCGCCGATGTACTGCGCGGCCGCCCACGCCCATAGCGCCGCCCACACCAGCGGCCACATCTTGTGTCGGGAGATCTGGGGGAGGAAGTGAGGACATATGACTCAGCTGGAAAAACCGTGAATGAAATGTGAAATGAAATGAGATGAAGGAATAGGGGAAGTGAGTCGGAGAACGGGCGGATGGAGAAAGGGAGGAAGAGGCTGAGAGGAGAACGGACGGAAGGAGAGAGAAAGGGAGAGGCTGAGAGGAGAACGGACGAAAGGAGAGAGAAAGGGAGAGGTTGAGAGGATAACGGACGAAAGGAGAGAGAAAGGGAGAGGGTGAGAGGAGAACGGACGGAAGGAGAGAGAAAGGGAGAGGCTGAGAGGAGAACGGACGAAAGGAGAGAGAAAGGGAGAGGCTGAGAGGAGAACGGACGAAAGGAGAGAGAAAGGGAGAGGCTGAGAGGAGAACGGACGGAAGGAGAGAGAAAGGGAGAGGCTGAGAGGAGAATGGAGGGAAGGAGAGAGAAAGGGAGAGGCTGAGAGGAGAACGGACGGAAGGAGAGAGAAAGGGAGAGGCTGAGAGGAGAATGGAGGGAAGGAGAGAGAAAGGGAGAGGCTGAGAGGAGAATGGAGGTAAGGAGAGAAGGAATGAGAGACTGAGAGGAGAATGGAGGGAAGGAGAGAAGGAATAAGGGAGAAGCTAAGAGGAGACGAGGAGGAACGGAAGGAAGGGAGAAGCTGTGCGAAGAGTGAAAGGTGAATGAGGAAGGGGAAGAGGAATAGGAGAGAAGCTGATGAGAGACGGAAGAAACGGACAGAACGAAGGAGAGGTTGAGAGGAAAGAGAGGGGGAGGGAGACAACCAGCACATGAGATGTTCGAAGGAAAAGGACGGTATGATAACAAACAAAAGCGTGAAAATGGTGTTAGGTTTTTCGAACATTTTTTCTCTTCCCGCCACTTCATCCTCGCGCTTATCAAATATATCTGTTTATGTAATATCGATCACAAATAATCAAAGAAATAGATAAGTTAATACTTTTCGCTTAAACAATTATCTTCAACGTTTACACCGACAGCTCCTCGACCCTTTGCCTGCGGTTTGGTCAAGGGATCATATTAGTGGGATATCATGGCTGCCATTTCGTTCCATTTTCTGAAGCCGCTTTCCTCCTCTCTCGCTCGCATGACCACAGGCTGACTAAAAGAGAACTGAGAGAGAGGAAACAGGAGACAGGCAGACAGACGGAGATGAAATGGAAGAGGGAGGGAGGGAGGGAGGGAGGGGGTGAGGGGAGGGAGGGAAATGGGGCGGGAATGAGGGAGGGGAGGAGGGAGGGAAGGACCATATGTATATGTCTATATATGTATATATGTATACACGTTTATGTGTATGTGTATATATATATATATATATATATATATATATATATATATATATATATACAAACATAAAATATATATAAATATGCACGCTTGTGAGTGTGTGTATATATATATATATATATATATATATATATATATATATATATATATATATATATATATATATATATATATATATATATATATGTGTGTGTGTGTGTGTGTGTGTGTGTGTGTGTGTGTGTGTGTGTGTGTGTGTGTGTGTGTGTGTGTGTGTGTATGTGTGTATATATGTACACACACATTTATATATATATATATATATATATATATATATATATATATATATATATATATATATATATATATTTATATATCTATATATATATATATATTTATATACATATATATATATATATATATATATATATATATATATATATATATATATATTTATATACATTTATATATATATATATATATATATATATATATATATACACATATATATATATATATATATATATATATATATATATATATATATATATATATATATATATATATATATGCACACATATATCGTCCGTATCCATAGTTTGGTATGTTGAACCGAGCAGCCCAGGCGCGGCGTGACGTCAGCGAGCAAGGGGGGGGGGGCTACACCGTGCAGCACCTCCAGCACAGCAAAGCGAAACTCAGCACAGCAGCAGAAAAGTGCTCAACGACGGTAAATCAACCGACTAACACAGTGTAACCCATCACAGTAACACGCTAAGAGAGGGTGTAGCGTAACACGAGGTAACACGACTTAACAGTAACAGCACAACAATCCCCCATTCATCGGCCTCGACCTGTGACCTCTCCCCCCCCCCCTCCCTCCCTCTTTCGCGTCTTTGCCGGCACCGTTATCTATTTCGCTCCCACGATTCTTCTCCTTCTTCCTTCTTCCTCTCTCTTTTAAATCTTTGGCTTTCCATTTTCTCTTCCTTCTTACCCTCCCTCCCCTCGAATTATTATTTTCTTATCTTTCTATTCGTGCTTTTCTCCCCTCCTCCATCTCTTTCTCTTTCCACGCATTTCGTTGGACTTTCACTACCTGTTTTGAATTTCCTTCTTGTACACATATTCCTTCGGATCTTTCCCCCTTCCTTTACCTTTGTGTCTATCTATCTATCTCTTAAGTTTCCTCCTTTTCTTCGATCTCTCTTAACTCTCTATTTCCCTTTCAGTTTCTACACTTTCTCTATCTCATTTCCTTTGTCTCTTTCCACTTCTCCGATCCTTTCCTCTTCTTCACATATTTTCACCGACTTTTGCTTCTTCCACTTTCCTCGTAAATATATATATATATATATATATATATATATATATATATATATATATATATATATATATATATATTTATATATATCCATGCGATAATTTTTAGATGGATATAGTAACTTTCTAGTAACTTTAGCTATAGAAGCGTAAACTAACTTTCAGACCTTTGGATGGTAACTCTGGCTTCAGTATTTGGTAACCCTTGACGGGTACGGTAACTCAAGAAAACCGAGTGAATGCGGTAATCTTAATAACATATGCGGATGGATGTAATAGCATTTGTAGGTCCCGGATGCATGTGGTAACTAAGCTATGTGCAAAAGTTATCTCACATTCATCTTAGCACCATGGTGACTACACAAAAACCATAACCAAATCGATTTCCCCCTCCGTAAAGAAATAAAAAATAAAATAAAATAAAAAATTACCGACGCGGTTGAGACAGCATGCAATCTTAAATCTTGCGATTTTTTCTCACCATTATTAACGGCTATATTGACAAAGAGAAGGTTGTGCATTTGATTGTTTAATTCCGTGTTATAATCCTTCTCTCTCTCTCTCTCTCTCTCTTTATCTCTCTCTCTCTTTCTCTTTATCTCTCTCTCTCTTTCTCTTTCTCTTTCTCTTTCTCTCTCTCTCTTTATCTCTCTCTCTCTTTCTCTTTCTCTTTCTCTTTCTCTTTCTCTTTCTCTCTCTCTCTCTCTCTCTCTCTCTCTCTCTTTCTCTTTCTCTTTCTCTCTCTCTCTATTTCTCTTTCTCTTTCTCTTTTTCTTTCTCTCTCTCTTTCTCTCTTTCTCTCTTTCTCGTTCTCTCTTTCTCACTTTCTCTCTTTCTCTCTTTCTCTCCTTATCCCTCTCCCTCTTTCCTCTAGCTTCCTACTTTCGCGAAGAGCCTCAGCGAGTCTTCCGGCCGAGTCCCTGGCGGCGGCGGCGGAGACAGCGTCACTTTCCCGAAAGAGCTCGAGCGGAAGGCCGACAGAGCTTCATACCCGTGACGCCGCTCCTTCCTCGAACCCCCCCCCCACCCCCACCACCCCTTGTGCACTCGTCATCCCTTCTCCCCCTCCATGCCCCCCCCCCCCTACACCCCTCATGCACTCGTCATCCTTTCTCCCCCTCCATGCCTCCATGCCCACCCCCACCAGGCTCTCGTACATTTGTCGCCCCTTCCCACCCACGCCGACGAGACGTCCCGCCGTCATCCTCAGCTATACGCCCAAGGCGCCCACCCACCGACCGACCTGCAGGAAACCTTTTAACCGCACCCTTAAAACGTCTTGCAGAGATAACGTATATGTGATGTTTGTGTGTATGTGTGTGTGTGTGTGTGTGTGTGTGTGTGTGTGTGTGTGTGTGTGTGTGTGTGTGTGTGTGTGTGTGTGTGTGTGTGTGTGTGTGTGTGTGTGTGTGTGACACGTAAAGACATAAACAGATGTCCAGCGATAACAAGAGTGAGCGTTACACAGCGCCATCCATAGGAAAACCCTTCGTCACAAACACCCAATGGACGGAAAGACAGAAACCCGGCGCCATGTGTGTGTGTAGTGATCACGGCAGCTCGGCATTCGTGAGGTTACACAACACGGCTACACCTGCGCGGCCTCTTAGTGAAAGTACCTCGTCATGGCGCAACCCCGACCCGTGAGGCTGGTGTTTCTGGCTCGGGCTTTGTGCTTGGCGCGACTGGTCTTTTGCCTGGCATCCGATATCTAAAGGGGGCGACTGACTGTGCACCATGCGTCGAGTATGCAGAGAACGAGGACTGTGTGTAAATTGTGGCTTTGGTGTAGAGGGGGTGGACTATGTAAATAGTGCAAAATGGCGGCATGTAAGCTTATACTTAGGGCGGGACATGCAGTTCCCGACACACGCAAATGTCAAGGTGATGTTCCACTTCTGCCTCGAGATGATGTGTCATTGTGTGGGGCGGTCTCTTGCAGCTATTCCGCCTGCAGTAGGGGTTTCCTCCGAGTCCTTCCAACACTCTGAGAGCCCTGATCATTAGCTGTCTTTGTTTTGCATTTGGTACGCTGGAGAGAGGTCGGTTCTTGGTGATTTTAGCTCTCCCAGACTCTCGGTCGCTGTCCTTTTCTCGTTCTATGGTTTGGCATCTATCTGTTGCTTTATGTGCCTCTGGTTCACTGCTTTTCTTTCGATCCCTATCTATATGTCCTCCTCTCTCTCTCTCTCTCTCTATCTATCTATCTCTCTC
>BOPN01002837.1:55000-57500 GCA_017312705.2 Penaeus japonicus | reverse complement strand
TGTATGTGTATGTGTATGTGTATGTGTATGTGTATGTGTATGTGTATGTGTATGTGTATGTATAGGTATAGGTATAGGTATATGTATATGTATATGTACATGTACATGTATATGTAGATGTGTATGAGTATGTGCATGACTATGTATACGTATGTGTGCATGTCTCTGTATGTGTGATGTGTGTACCCCCGTCTCCGTCTCTTCCTCCTCCTCTCCGAGCCGCCCACACATGGTTCCTCTTCCGCCATATTGCTCAGCTGCGCGTGACGTCACGTTACTCGTGTGCCGGAGCGTAGGCCTGGCGCGAGGGCGTGACACCTCCGATGTGACGCTCCCATAGCCCCGTTTCCCTTGCTCATTATGCTCGTCCAACCATTCAGCTCGTTATTCTTAGCATTATTCACAATCTTTCTTTTATAATTCAAACAATGTACTGTTAGTATAATTATAATCTTCAGTGCCTTTTATTTTGTCCTTTCGTATCTTCAAAATTGCTATCATCAACAAGATCCCGTTCCCGTTTTCTTTAGCGTAATAGTCTCGCGTATTTTTTTCCCTTGCGTTCATTCAGTTCATTCATCTATCACACCAGCTTGGTCCTTGTTTTGATAGCATCGATAGAAAACAGCAATAGCATCATCAGCAACATTATCATCATCTTCAATAACTGTCAGACAAAAACAATCAGCAAAGGGAAAGATAGGCTGAGACAAAGGACATCCTGAAGTCGCGTGAAAACATAACGAAAGCTGAATTTTGCCGAGTGATGACACTGGAAGTCAGACACTAACACCACTGGAGAGAGAGAGAGAGAGAGAGAGAGAGAGAGAGAGAGAGAGAGAGAGAGAGAGAGAGAGAGAGAGAGAGAGAGAGAGAGAGAGAGAGAGAGAGAGAGAGAGAAACAGAGAGAAAGAGAGGGTGGGGGAATAGGGAACTATGGGAGGAAGGAAGGAAGAAGAGATGGAGCAATGCTTTTATCACTGAAATAATGTCGAGTCAATAATGATCCTACCAAAAAGTATAATGATTAAAAATGATAAAGATAATGATATTACCACTAATAATAGTAATAATACCGATATGAAAATAATGATAACAATAATAATGATAGCATTAATAATGATATCAATAATAATGACGATCAGAATAACCACACCAATAATAATAAGAGCAGCAATAGAAATAACAATGAAAATAAAGACAAGGATAATTGAGCCTTACCATGATGACAATGTGTCTATTTTCGCATCTTCTGCTGATGAAACTTTGGCCACGTGCAAGGCGTCACCTGGAATAGAAAAAAAAATGAGAGTTAATAATTTCAATGATTATAACAATGGTTAAACCTTGCTAATTATGGTAATACTAAATGGGGATAATGGTGCTAATGGCATTGGAAATAATGGGATAATGTGGGGATAATAGCGGCGGTGATAAGAATAACACTGGCCAGAATATTAACAATAATGATGATAATCAAGTGATAATAACAACACAAGTTATCATTACTTTCACCAACATCACCTCACCATTGTAACGTTAATGTTAAGCATAGCCATATGAGTGGAACTCTTAGTAACAGAACCAGTTGTAGTAATAGCATAGTAGAGAATAAAAGATGATAAAAGTAGTTTTTGTGGGAGAGAAGTAGAAACAATAATTGTAATTATATGTTAAGAAGACGAAGAAGGAGAAAGAAAGAAGAAAACAAAACATATTTCGTGATGATGCAACAGCTGACCTACTCTGGCCTCCTCCTCACTCCCTCCTCCCTGATCTCCCCCCTCCCTTCACTCTGCCTCCCTCCCCCTCTCCTCCCTCTTCCCCTCCCTCCCCCCCCTCACCCCGGCGTGCAGCAGCGAGAGAAGGTCCATGCCGAACCGTTTTTTTTTCTGTTTTACTTTCAGTTTCGTACCAGGTTCCATCTTGCCCCTCTCCCCGCTTCTTTTCTTCATTTGGTTATTCTTTTCTTCTTTATTATTAATTATTCTCTATTCTTCCTCACTTTTTCATTTTTCTTTTTTTTCTTTTTTCTTCCTCTATCCACCCTGTTCTCCTCCTTCTTTCTCTCTTCACTACTTCTTCCCTTCCTTCCTTCCTCCCTCCCTCCCGCACGCCCGCCCGCCCTCCCTCCCTCCCTCCCTCCCTCCCGCACGCCCGCCCTCCCTCCCTGTGCTTCCTCCTCTCTTGCGACCTGCAATAGCAATGATTGTGGCTAAATGATGAACACAAAGAAGAAAAAATAACAATACTGAGAAATCTTTTTTCTTCTATAATGACGGGAAACGCCCCATCTTCTGCATGGTGAATGCCGCCGGATGCTGCAATCAGGACAACTCACTTACTCTTTCCTTCCTTCCTCTCTCTCTCTCTCTCTCTCTCTCTCTATATATATATATATATATATATATATATATATATATATATATATATCCCTCTCTCTCTTTCTCTCTCCCTCTCTACCTCACTAGTAGGTAGGTGAATGGGAAGATGATCTGAC
>BOPN01002837.1:32500-37500 GCA_017312705.2 Penaeus japonicus | reverse complement strand
AAGCTGAAAAACCACTCTCTCTTTCTCCCTCTTTCGTAAATGCTTTCCGGAGAATCAAAACACGGACGGGCACGAAACTGCCACTATTATTTTTCTATACAAAATTTAAAACTTTTGTTTAGATTTAGTGTATATTGAGTGAACTGTTTCATAGGTTATTGCAAGTAAACACACCATTCCTTGAGAAATCCTCTGATAAGAGTCGCCCAGCTCGGTGTTGCAGCTGCAACTCTCATTATTGCAGTCCGCCTTGACCACTTTTCCTCTTCCTTCTTTGTCTCTCCCTCCAACGTCTCGTTTCTTCATGAATCTAAATCTTTGTACCAACAAAACGTATGTATGAATGCTTGTATAAATGTATTTATTATGTATGTATGCATGTATGAATGTATGTACCTATCTATGAATTTATATATGCATCGATGTATGTAGGTATACGTGTACTGCATGCATGTATAAGTTTATGTACATGTGCATATAACATATCTAATATAGATACAAATATATACAGACACACATATATAGAGACATGTATATACAGTATACACACACACACATGTGTGTGTATGTATATATATATATATATATATATATATATATATATATATATATATATATATATATATATATATATATATATATATATATATATATACATATATATATATATATATATATATATATATATGAATGTATGTATGTATGTATGTAGACACTCATTTACATGATGAATGATGGGATTTCTCTTCGTTTTCTCTTTAGTGAGCGAGCGAAATCGCTTGCATTTCTCTCACCCTCACTATCATGTTCAGTCCTAATCTCTTTGCCACGCCCTCTTATGCACACAAGGATAAAAAACTCAAATGATGAAGCACACACACAGAAGAAAATTAGGAAGTAGTATAGATAACCAGCCATTTCTCTCACCTGACATACATCCTTCCTTCCCCCCCTCCACCCCACCCCTCCCAACCTGCCTTCCTAGCCCCCTCTCTCCCCCCTGAGCCCCTCTCTCTCCCCCGTCTCAGCCCCCCTTTCCCTTTCACCCCCCCCCCCACTCTTGTTCCCTGCTGTCCCCTCTTCCCTACCCCCGTACTCCCCTCATCCCGCCCTCTCTCCCTCTCCCCTCCTCCCCTCCCCTTTCCCCCACCCCTCTCCCCTCCTCCCCTCCTCCTCCCCTTTCCCCCACCCCCTCTCCCCTCCTCCCCTCCCCCTCCCCTTTCCCCCACCCCCTCTCCCCCTCCCCTCCCCCTCCCCTTTACCCCATCCCCTCTCCCCTCCTCTCCACCCCCTCTCCCCTCCTCCCCTCCTCCTCCCCGGCCCCCTTAAGCCAAGAAAGTGCGGCGTCTTGTATCGCCCGGGGGAGTCATGACTGAAGTATCCTTGGCTGGCCTCGGGGCGCTGGCGACGGAGGGAGAGCCTGCAGGAGGTAGGGCTCAGGTGGATAGTCTGGAGGAGGTGGAGCTTGAGTGGATGATTTGAAGGACTTGGAAGTAGAGCGGATATTGTGGAGAAGGTGGAACTGGAGTGGAGATTGCGAAGGGGCATGCGTGGATGATATATATATAGTGAATTAAACGGAGATGGAGAGGGGATGGAGAATGTAGAGGTGGTGGAACAGGAGAGAAAAGAATGGTGTCGAGAAAGTGGAGAGGCAGTGGAAGTAGTGGACGAGGCAGAGGCAAAGCGGATGATTTGACGATGGAAGAGGTGGAGGAAGTGGCCAAAGTGGGCGAGAAGTCAAGCAAGTCCATTAGGTCCTTCCATGATAACTGACTATCATGGTAAAAGCCTTGATACTCTGACGTACCCTCCTTGCCCCGCCCCCCCCCCACAACACCCTCTTCTAACAACCTGTATTACCCCCTATCCCCCTACTTCCCCACAACACCCGCCCTCGTATAACAACTTGCATTACTCCTTCTACCCCCCCCCCCTCCTCCTCCTCCCCACACACGTCCTTCTTTACCTCGATGTGTATAAGACAAAGCAGGTATGTCTGATATAACACATAGTGTAAGATACACTAAACTTATGAGAAAGGGGGATATATATATGTATATATATACATACACACACACACACACACACACACACATATATATATATATATATATATATATATATATATATAGAGAGAGAGAGAGAGAGAGAGAGAGAGAGAGAGAGAGAGAGAGAGAGAGAGAGAGAGAGAGAGAGAGAGAGAGAGAGAGAGAGTGAGAGAGAGAGAGAGAGAGAGAGAGAAAGAGAGAAAATGGGAGAAGAGAGAGAGAGTGAGTGAGTGAAAAATAGAGAAAGGGCAATAGAGAGTGAGGGGAGGAGGAGGCTGTGAACGACATAATCAGGTGCAATATACTGACTGATATGACAGACTCATGAGAAATGTGCCACGCTTCGTAGCCACTGATTTCTCTCTTTGCCTCACCACGCTCGTTTGTTCTAATCCTTTCTTTGCATCTATTTTTCCCAATGATCGCTATATATATATATATATATATATATATATATATATATATATATATATATATATATGATTATACATATATAAATAATGACATATACATATGTGTACACGAATATGCATACATATAGATACTTTTATATATGTATGTATATGGAATTAGTCACACACAGATATCGATTATATATATGCATGTATGTTTGCATTCGTTTATCAATCCTAATTCAGATCATAGTACAGGTGTACCAAGCCCTGCCAGAAGCGCCTCGCAAAGGGCGCGGGGCGAGGGAAGGGCCACGGCAGGAATGAGTCATATTCCGGCTCCCTGCCCCCCCCCCCCCTATCCCTATCACCCCCTCGCTCCAACTGCCCCGCCACTCTACCCAGGGAGCTGTCGCATTCTGTCTGCCTAACGGTTACTAGTTGGCGCCAAGGTAAGGCAGAAAGAAATAGAGAAGGAGAGAAAGAGTGATAGAGGGAATAGCGAGAGAGAGAGAGAGAGAGGGGGGGGAGAAAGATCGGTCGGAAAAAGAGCAGAAAGCTGCCGGCAAGAGAGAGAGAGAGAGAGAGAGAGAGAGAGAGAGAGAGAGAGAGAGAGAGAGAGAGGGAGAGAGAGAGAGAGAGACTGAGGCAAGCAGAGGGAATGTTGACCGGCGAGAGAGTGATATCGGTCCCGCGGGCTGGCCTTACTTCACCCAAGACCGGAATGGTTTCTTATGGCATTGCTTGACCAGAGCGGGTTTGAGTGTCCGCGCGTGTGGGAGTTGGTGCTCATCCTGCACACACTCATCCACGCATATAGTATACATACACAGTCACATATACAATCACATAAACAAGTACAGACATATACACATACACAGTCATACACACACACACAAACTTCCACAAACACACACACGCACACAGAAGCGTACACGTACAGTTGCATATGCACACATAGACACGCAAAATATCCCGAGACACACATACACACAAATAAAAATACATTCGCATACGTACACACACGCACATACACACTTACACAAATCGCTGCCAGGTCTTCATGGCCGGATAACTGCTGGCCAACATACAAACGCAAAGTCATCATGGAGACATGAGAGTCAACACGCCTGCTTCTTATGATTCCTCTGTTTGCGCATGACAACTCTAATGTCTGCGCATGTTAGTTATGTGGCGGTGATTGAACATCAGATTCTAGATTTCAGTATGAGAAGGGAAGGTAACTTGATTCTTTAATGTTGGTTTGCTGTGAGATATAGTCGTTTTTAACTTCTCGTAAATTCATGCCGGTTGACTGGACTAAGTTCGTTTACATACTAGTCTCTATGAGATACATGTACGCACTCTTATTTCCATTCCTGTTTCTATTCACACCCCCTTCTAACACGTATTCATTCACACTCACCTATGATACTCGTCCCCTTATTCATTCATACTCACTCACACTTGCCCCAATTCATTTTGCAATTCGTCCACACTTAAATTCGCATTCATCCAGTCTAGTAGTCATACCTACATCTGCAGTCACACTCATCCACACTAACGCTCACCCACCTTCAAGAAAAGAATCAAGGGTACAAGTGACCTCCAGGCGCCCCACCTCCCCCCCCCTCCGCTCCCCCCTCTGTGCCCCCTCCCCTCTCGCCCACACTGCAGGTCAGTGACATCCTCGGTGATGGAGGCTGTTGGCGAGAGATGATGCCGATGTCCCTCCTGCAACCAGGTTCCTCCACCACGCGGGAACCTGCAACTTTGTGGGGGCCAGATGACGGGGACGGACAAGGGATAAAGGAGGAGGGGGAAGGGAGAAGGATTAGGATATAGGATAGAGAGGGATTAGTTTTTCCAAAGGGATGCGATTTGCTGATGGAATGACTGATTAGGATTAGCATATGGAATATCTTAAGGCATCTGTCGGGAACGCGTAAAACTAGGAGATTTCAACGATCCTAAAATAGTGATCCTTTTCTTCCGAATCTCAGCTGATTCACTGGAAACAACAACAATAACAAACGACTGAAGCAAGCCACTGAGAGACAAAGAAACAGAAAATCTGACAATGAAAGAGGCGAAAGAAAAAGACAGAGAGAAAAGAAAAGAAAAAAACCCGTCGAATAAACAGAGAGAAGACTGAAACGAAGCCCAGAGCGACGAGGGAGGGCGATGAAGGGGTCATTGCGGGCGAAGTGAGAAAACGTCGAGTAAACCACACGCGCCCGAGTGTGACGGCGCGATGTGTGACGAGGAGACAGACGTCGGGTTTACCTGATGGATGGGAAGGAGAGGAGGAGACGTGCGAGATAACAAGCATTGAAGGAAGTTACCTGATCCAAGAGGCCGAGATACTAGGGGAGGAAGGGGGGAGGAAGGGGAGGGAAGGAGTTGGCAGGGTTACGCTTTGCGATAATATCTGCCGCCTCTGGTCGCTGATCTTCCGGGTTTCTGACCTCTGAAGAAAGAGCGATGGAAGGAGGGAGGGAAAGAGGGAGAGAGAAAGAGAAAGAAAGAGAGAGAGGAAGACAGCCAGAGAGACAAA
>BOPN01002837.1:17500-20000 GCA_017312705.2 Penaeus japonicus | reverse complement strand
CACTTCCAGCCACATGCGCATTCACCATCAAATCAGCAGTGTAGGAAAATTACTCCATTATAATCGGTCTCCGAGAGCGCTGGGCGGAGGTGCTCTTGCGATGGTTTAAGCCAATTTGCGCCTTGCGACTTCCTGACGTAAAGGTGTTTTTGAGGAATCAGAAATAGGTAAAATTTCGTTAATTAATTAATTGGCTTCTTCCTCTTTCTTTCGCCAGGTTGAAGGAGAGGGAGATTAAATAGAAGGGGAAATCCTGCTGTTTTTCGAATTAGTAGGACTGGCAGTGACTAACAGTTTTGTCAAAAATAAAATAAAAAAAGAGAAAAAAATAAGGTAATTCTAGCGATACAATGGTGATTTTAGGGGAGAAATAACCAAGGGAAATATAGTAATACCATTAACAACGGTACTACTAATGATGGTTTTTATTATGGAAATGTTACTCTGTGAGTAATGTAATAATTACACTAATGTCTTCGATGCCCTCGTCATCTTCTTTAGACTTAATAGATACCAACAGCATAACCCACGAATTCCATTAGATAAAATACAGTTTGAGTCTTTATACATCAGTTTGTTTTGGTCGCAGTTCCAGTGGCGGGAACTGAATGGATCCAAAGAAAGCAGACTCAACGAAGCACAACCGACCTTTTCGTATGTAAAGCATAACAAGCCTCAAGTTATACAAGACTAACGGAGTCTTCTCCTTTATCCGCAATCGAACCGCGGATGAAAAAACAAGACAAATTAGTGAATAAAAAGTCAAAGAAAAAGTATCAGGAGGATTAAAGCTATGGTAAAACCTCCAAGGTTGAATGGGGCAAAAATATCATGAGAAAAAGGTCATGCACGTCGGGTCTCCGGATTCTACTGACCTTTTTGTAATACCATGAGACGCCTAGCTGGTTCATAGCGACCTACCTTTATGTGACCTTTTGCAACTTCTGTTATCTGTATTGTTATTTTAATTCTGGAGGAACATAGGTTAGGGTTATCATCATAGTCGTCGTCATCATCATCATCATCATCATTATCATCATCATCATTATTATCATCATCAATATCGTCATCATCTGGTACTATCGCCATCATCACATTATCATCATCATGACCATCATCATCATCACCATCATCATTATCATCATTATCATCATCATCATATCGATATTGTTATTTCTATTATCATTATTGTTACTATTATTACAATTATTATCATTACTACCATTAATTTTATTATTATCATTAATATCATTATTATCATTATCATCACTATCATAATCATTTATATAATCTTTATTATCATTACTTATAACATTATCATCATTATTATTATTATCATTATCATTATTATTGCTATCTTAGTATTGTTATTCATCACTGTTATCATTATCATTACCATCATTATCCTCATAATTATCATTACCATCATTATCATTTCATTATCATTATCATTATCTTTACCATTACCATTATCAATAACATTATCGTCACCATCATCATCATTTTCACTCGAATTATTACCACCGTCATTATCATTTTCCTCAACATTTTATTCGCCATCATTATTAACAATATTATAAATATTATTGTCATTTTCATTACTAATATCCCATCCATAATTCTTACCATGATCATCATTAGAATCCTTATATTTATTGCAAAGCTCTTTTGTTATACTCTTCATCAATATCACAGAGGTAATATTTGAAGTAATAACAATACTGGGATTCCTGGAGATGTAAATAAGTGAGGAATAATACTGTTAACGTGTACAGGAAATATCCTTATTTAAGGAAAGCATGTATAATACTTTTCCTAACCTTGATACAAGCAAGACCTAAAAGAATGCAACAATATGATTTGCGATTACTTTGACTTGCAGCTTTACACGTAGGCAAAGAGAGAAGCACAGCGGTTAGCATTAATATAAGTCAATACACGAAGGTCGTTTTAAAAACACAAGTCGTTTTCAAAATAACATATATTTACATGTAAGCGTGCTCTCCATGCAGAATAACCCATATATACTGTGTAACGCATTACATAACGCTCGCACACATTAAGGACACGAACATGAATAATGTATATGAATAATGATTATCTCTAACACTTGAAGACGTCTTATGACACACGGTAACAAAGCACTTGACGACGAAGTAACAACCTCGAGGGACACAAAGAAAGGTGACTGGCCGGGTAGGGGGAGGGGAGGGGACGGGGTGTGGGCGTGCTTGTGGGCAGGGGGCGTTAAGGGCATGCGGGCGTCCTGCCAGATGAAAGTCCTCGGAGTTCACTGTGGGCGGCGAAGCGAGGTCACGCCCCCGCGCGCCCTTGCCGCTGTCTTCTCCTGCGGCTTAGGTGCCTTTGAGGACATTTAACTTTATTCATTTCCCCGCTTTACATTTAACATGGCTTTATTGCTTTGTTATTACCATCATGTTATTTTTCATCCTTTGAGTTAACTTCATACTCATAAGAATATTCTAATAATTAGTGAAAG
>BOPN01002837.1:7500-10000 GCA_017312705.2 Penaeus japonicus | reverse complement strand
TCACCGTGAACAGATGGATGTGTACATCACGCTATGTCTCGAAACAGTGTATGTATAGCAGTGCACATGATGCCGATATGTGTATATTATTGTGTAAATGCCACATTACACATAAACTCATATGCATACCTGTTATGCCCCCCCCCCCCCCCGCCCTTACCATACACGCCAAAACGATTGATAATCGGGCAAGCAAAAGATTTAAAAACTGATAAAAGTCTCAGACCTAAATCCGGGATTAATGAAGCTTTGCTTCTTTCCCTTTTGATGTCCATTTTCATAAATAAGACTCGATTTGCTCGAAAGAAATGTAATCATAGTTCTCTGTCCACCAGCCAGTTATAATCCCCTTATCCCCACGCATAAACTACACACACACACACACACACAGCAGACAAACACACACACACACACAGCAGACAAACACACACACACACACACACACACACACACAACAGACAAACATACACACACACACACACCCACACATTCACACATCCACACCCACCCACACACACCACTGAATACATTCGTCCATAACCTAGATCAACTCCCGAACTCTAAACCGAGCGCAAAAATATAACTGCGCCAAACCTTCCATTATTGTAACGTACTTACCAATTCACTTACACAATTTAATAAGTAGACCACCTCCCTTAACGGGGCAGACGAGAGCGCAGGTCGTGGTAGAAAGGCGTTGGAAGGTCAAGCAGGTCACGACCCTATGACCATCGCTCTCACTGCTGGTCGAATTTCCCGCGCGGTTGCAGGCGTGGTGTGGTTGCGGCTATTTCAGTTGCAGGTGTTGCTATTAGGGTTGTTGCTGTCACTGCTATTATAATTCTATTGCCATTTTTATTATCATTATCTTTAGTATTAAAATTACCTTTAGCATTACCGTCATTATTTTGAGCATTGTCATCGCCATTATAATTATCACCATTATGATCATCATTATCGTTATTATCATCATTATTATCATTATCATCATTATCGTTATTATTATCATTATTATCATTATCATCATTATCGTTATTATCATCGTTATTATCATTATCATCATTATCGTTATTATCATCGTTATTATCATTATCATCATTACCGTTAATGTCAATACTATCATTATTACTATTATGTTTTATTACCAATACTGTTATCGTTATTTTTTATAATTACTATTATTAGTATATAGCATTATTATCATGTTTCATTATTATTACTATTACCGTTATCATTCTTATCACCATTATTTTCATTTTCATTATGATCATTATCAGTATTACTGTCACAATTATTGTTACCATTTTTATTATCATTTTTGCCATCATTATCAACATCATTACTACCAGTATTAACGATATTAGTACTACTGCTCTTATTATCACAATTATTATCTTTATCATTAATATCATCATTACCATTCTTATTGTAATTGTCATCAATATTCATATCATTATTTCTATTATCACTATTATTATCGCCTCAATTATCATTATTGTCATCATCTTCGTTGCCATGCTTCTTGTTATCATTATTGTTATCATCATTACTATTATTGTTATCATCATCACTATTATTGTTATCATCATCACTATTATTGTTATAATCATCATCATTACGATTTTTATTATCATCATTATTTGTATTACTCTTCTTATCATCACCATTCGTATTATCAGGATTGTTATCTTTGTTACCATTATTATCTTTTTATCATTATCATTACCATGATGATGAAAATCATTATTATCATTATCAGAACTATTATTACCATCACCATTATTGCAACTATCACTATTATCATAAATATTGTCATCAATCATTTTCATCATTATCATAGTTATTAGCATCACTTTTATCATTATCATTATTACTTTTATTATCATTATCATTATCATCATCTTTATCATCGTAATTGCCATTTTTAATCATTATTATCATCATTATTACTAGTAGTATAAATAGTATCCCTATCATCATTCTCCTCGTATTGTCATTATCATTAATGATGACATCATTATCATCATTATCGTCATCAATATTATCATCATTATCGTCATCAATATTATCATCATTATCGTCATCAATATTATCATCATTACTCGTAATTACAATTGTTATTATTTCCCTTATCATTATAATGTTAATGTTATCAATGTGATCAGGGCATTGGTTCTCTTAGCATTATCATCATGAACCGTGTTGGTGTAATCATTGCTGTTGTAATTAACATCATTATTATCCTTGATGTTTTGCTGTTATTGTCATTCTTCTCGCCATTGTCCTGTTTTTCCTCATTATTATCACCATCCTCATTATTACCATTATTAATCTGATTACCATTATTCACTGATTTCTTAATAGTGATATCATTATTGTAGTGGTCGTTTAGCACTATCATCACTATTATCATTGTTGTCATTATCATCATTACTGTTGTTCCAATAATCATCCTTTTCATTAGGATTATTGGTAATATCACTACTGTCATTGTTATTAC
>BOPN01002836.1:185000-188264 GCA_017312705.2 Penaeus japonicus | reverse complement strand
TATATGTATATATATATATATATATATGTGTATATATATATGTATATATATATATATATATGATGGATAGAGAGACGGATAGATAGATAGATATAGATATATGTATATACATATAAATCATTCTACTACTACTGATGCTGTTGCTGATGATAATGATCCGAATAATGATGATAGGAACAATAATGATAATAAAAGTGATAATGTTGATATTGACGATGATAATAATGAAAAAAACATGAAAAACAACAACAACGATGACAATAAAGAAGAAAAATATTAGTAATGATGGTAATAATGACAATTATGTTAATAAGGATAATGACGATAATCATAAAAATAATGATGGTAGTTAATAACAATAATGACAACAAAAAAAGTTATGATGATAAAGATGATAACATATTGGTAATAATAATAACAATATCAATGATAATAAAAACAATTATAATAACATCAGTAATAGTGACAATTGTATCAATAATCATAACCATAGCAATCATAATAATAATAACAATTATAATAATGACGATACAATGACAATAACAATAATAATCAAATCAACTTTATCTATTGTCTCAAGATTCATCTTAATTCATCCTAAACTCATCCTACAACGGGGTTCTCATGTAACACCTGGCTGTGTCTTGGGATTCGAGACAAGCCATAAATACTACTTCGCCATTTGGGAAACTGCGTCACTGTAAATACTGCGTCACCAGGACCTTTGCGTTAAAAAAAAGACGTAATTAAATATATCATTACGAAAACAATGGCTCAGTGACGAAGGTTATCGCTAAAACGGCGAGATAATTATATGTCGACAATTACCGTTATTGTATGATGTGTTGTACTCAAAATAATTTAACTACTTAACCTAGCAGAGGAATGCAAGGCTATTATGCATCAAGTACACTAGAAGCTGCAACATGGCGACCACTGATCTCACGCTGATAACTCACGCTGTTTGGATAAGACATTCATATCCACAACAGAAGTATTTGCACAACAATAAGGCACCTTCCTTTGGAACGCTTGCACCTCGGAGTCGCTTTAGCTGAACGACAAACCGGTTCTTCGCTGTACAACCATTCTGCACCGCTTGGTTACCTCATTATACTTTAATATATGTCCTCCAACCTTGCCTGTTGCTCTTTGTATCCTTGCCACGTGATTGTAACCACTGTTATCTTATCTATCTTGACAGACAAAACCAGGTCTGTCATCAGTCTGAGGCATTCTCGTAAATGACATTAGAAGATTATATACGACAAAGTTATCTGCCCTTGATACCAATGCATGAGTGTCTCTCGCATTCCACTACCGCCTCTCCCCTCCCCCCTCTCCTCCCCATCTTAACATCTGGCATAATTCTAGAAGCTTCGAAACATGTTCCTTGGTCCACACTCAGCCATCATTCATTCTTTTTCTTCTTCTCCCCCTTCTCAAAAATACACCCTCCTAGGTCTTCTTCTTTGCCTCCCCCCCCCCCATCACTGCTTCCCTGCCTTTTTCTTTCTTCTTCACTTCTCGACAACAACCACAAAAAAAAATCCCTCTCTCCTTCTCAATAAAAAAGAGGGCTTGTGGACTCGGCACTCCTTAAGACACTGCACGACCTTGAACCCTGAAGGATTTCGGAGACACAACTACCTCAGCTTTTACTCCTTCCAGGATCTGTCCTTGGCAATTCGGGAATCCTTTGGCTTGTGTCCAGTAACCTTGATGTCAGTACCGCATTATGCTATATATTCAAGAGGTCCTTGTCTACATTCATCCCATAAACATTGCATAAGGGACGAAACGTGTTGTGGATCAGTTATATGAAGGACCTGCAACATTTGCCGTTTTTGTTTATGTTGTGACTGACTGCTGACTTCATCTACTTTCTGGAAAGGTCCATGTGTTTCTTGCCATAAATTCCTTTATCTGTGCTTTCAGAAGATAGAAAAATATTTCATCTTTCTCTTGCCTCTCCTATAAATGATAAATAAAATTCAATATCCAATTTAGAATGAAGATTTCCCTCGAACCATCCGCTAATCGCAAACCACACTCATAAAACCCGCCTCGATAGCATTGAGTGGGAAGCGAAGAATGAACAGTGCATGTCATTATGGTGAAGGTGACTCCCTCTGCAAGAATTCCTTCGCAATAACGGCGCCGTTGCAGCCAGTGGTCTTTATTCTGCATGACGGTGACACCTCTGTTGTTTCCGTCATGTTAACAGAAATGACACCTGTTGCCGTTGTGTGTCCTGACGTCGAAGCGATGAACCCCGACCGCTTTCTGTCCGAATGTGGAACCTTGATCGTTTACTGTCACGGCCTGGCGGGTCGATCACTTTCTGCCATATTCCTGAATAGTGATCAGCCGTTTTCATGAGCAGTATGCACTCGCCAGAGCCGCGGCACGCAGCGTCTTCTTCTTTGCGTCTTCAGCTAAGAATTATATATATATATATATATATATATATATATATATATATATATATATATATATGTGTGTGTGTGTGTGTGTGTGTGTGTGTGTGTGTGTGTGTGTGTGCGTGTGTGCGGGCGCGGGAGTATATACAAATGATTTATAAACTCATCCATCAACCAAATACAAGCTCTTAAGGACAATAATTCCCATCACGATCTCAAACCAGTCAATCCAATCAACTCTCTTTGAAAATTGCCTTGACAGAATAATCAGTAAACAGTCAAGCGAGCTATAAACCTGCGCCCCGACTGAGAGGATATGCGCCTGAGTCTCATAATGAGTCCTACAAGCACTTAACAACACAGGATTCCACGATGACAGTTTTAGCTCTCAGCACTAGCCGTCGCGTTGTTGACATTCCTTGCGTTGTTTCTGGAATCTATCAGGAATCTAGGAATCTATCACCTGCTTCATCTAGTTTAACATTTTCTGCCACTTGCTGCTCGGAGGTGATAAGGAAGGTTGAGGCGGATATTAAGGTCACTGACTGGAATTTTGAAGCGGATATCAGGGTCTCTGACTGGAACTTTGAAGCTGATATCAAGTCCCTGACTGGAACTTTGAATCGGATATCAGGTCACTGACTGGAACTTTGAAGCTGATATCAAGTCCCTGACTGGAATTTTGAATTGGATATCAGGTCACTCACTGGAACTTCGATGTCGGGGTGCGGGTACTACCATTTAGTATGAGGTTCCATGATTCAATTAGCCTTTTTTTTATTTTCCCGAACCATATATTTGTTTTCCCTTCGTCTCAGGTCAAAAATTTATCAACCAACCA
>BOPN01002836.1:175000-177500 GCA_017312705.2 Penaeus japonicus | reverse complement strand
TGAGGATGATGTTTAGATACAAATTTATTAATCAGCATTTATAATATTTATGTAAATGTATTACCACACCTTTTCACTCCTTGAATAATGATAAAGCTGATAATGAAAGTCGTTCTTATCATTATTATAGTAAGATTATTAATGATAAAGGTGATGATGGTTATGATAATGATAACAATGATGCATTTATAATAATAGTAATAATGATAATGATAATGATAACGAAAATTATCACAATAACAATGATAATAGTAATACTGATAATAGTGATGTTAATAATGATAATAAAGATATTTATGATACTAGTGATAATAATGACAAATCCTCCTAACATAAAAAAATGTATTACAAAGGGAAGATCTTTCCTCTTTCTCTTAACACAGCTCCCAGTCGTCTGTTCCTGAACTAATAAAGGAATGTAATAATGTGATAAGATGTTGATAATAATAATGATAAGGGTAATCATAAGAGCAATGATAATGATGATAATAACAATAATGATAATCATAATCATAATAGCAATAATAATGATGATAATAATAATAATGAAAATTATGATGATGATAATTATAGTAATAATGATGATGACAATAATAACAATGATAAATATGATAAAAATAACAGTAATAACGACAATGATAACAACAATAATTATGATCACAATAAAGATAAAAAACAGTAATAATAGCAATAGCAACGAGGAAGAGGATAACAAGCAATTCAAAAAGCACAGAGAAAACCCGAAACCAAAAACTACATATAGTGAAAAAACAATACAATCATGTAAGTTGAAGGCAATCAAGCCAAATAAGCCAGCATAAGCCAAGCAAGCACACGAGAAATAAAGGTTGAGAAACAAGCAGAAACCAACAAGCACATATGTAAATAAACACATAATCAAAAAATACAATTACGAGTGAACAAACACACGAACAGACACACAAGGGAACAAAAGCAATCACGAACAAGCACGCAAGCAAAGTAGCAAGCACGAGGACAAACACTTAAACAAAGAAGCAAGCACACAAGACCTTGTCCCAAACCACGACCACACAAGGTCACGAACATTAAGTAATCGTTCTCCCACTACTTAACATTAAAAATCTTTCCACGTTCATTTCGGCCTAAACATTAACCTTAGCTCCTGTTTGGACGATGTTAGGTCGAGGAAAATGCTGCAGTGAGAGAAAGGTTGCAGGCAGGGTGACGAAAAAGGTTGAAATTGCATAGTATAAGAAACGGGTTGTTAAAAAATAAACATGGCACATGGCTGGAGAGAGAGAAGTGGAAGGAGAGAGAGAGAGGGGGGGGGATGGAGAGAGAGAGAGAGAGAAACAGAGGGAGAGAGAGAGAGAGAGAGAGAGAGAGAGAGAGAGAGAGAGAGAGAGAGAGAGAGAGAGAGAGAGAGAGAGAGAGAGAGAGAGAGAGAGAGAGAGAGAGAGAGAGAGAGAGAGAGAGAGAGAGAGAGAGAGAGAGAGAGGGGGGGAAAGAGGGAGGGAGAGAGAGAGAGAGAGAGAGAGAGAGAGAGAGAGAGAGAGAGAGAGAGAGGGGGGGAGGGAGGGAGGGAGGGAGGGAGAGAGAGAGAGAGAGAGAGAGAGAGAGGGGGGGGGGAGGGAGGGAGAGAGAGAGAGAGAGAGAGAGAGAGAGAGAGAGAGAGAGAGAGAGAGAGAGAGAGAGAGAGAGAGGGAGCTCTTGGAAACTAATTTTGAAGGTCGGTGCTTCTTCCCTCTTTATAAGGGAACTATGAAATGTTTATATGCATGAGCTGATAAGAGTATCCTTACACTGAGAAGGTGTCAAGGATCCTGAATGTGAATCCTTGCAGTCGAGAGCTGGAGAAAACGGATTCAAGGACATCTAATTGATGGTGCAGATATGAAGGTGAATGCCACACGTCTTTTGATAAAACCTTGAGGAGGGTAACACCTGTTTGGGAGAAGGACCTTCCCGAAGGTCTTCACTGCGGTAGTTGCGACCCACCGTAAATCCATCTTTTGCAATGCCACGCACCTAGCATGCAAAGAATCATATTGCATGTCCCGAGCAACAATAATCTCACTGTATATCCCATCAAACAACCAGTAGTCATGTGTCATGGCTCCTAATCCCTTGCCACCGTGCGGTTTCATTCGTTTTTATAACCCTTATCACTCTGCCGTTGCTCCGCCCACTCTTGCAACCATGAGGGCGCTTCCCTGGTTTTATAATGCACGTCTCCTGTCCGTGTTGCACGTGAGGTCGGGGAGGTCAACCTATCACTTCCTGCTCTTCCTATGTACTCCGCGTACTCTGTAATTCCTACATTCTCTCCCCTGTAGGACCTGTGCTCCCCCGCTGTAATTCCCTCGCAAAGCTCGTTCCGCTATACGTGTCGCAGGCGGCAATTATCCTCGCCACTACTTGAGATGACAGAGGAGTGTTAAACTCGATAGCACTCGAGACCACCGGGCATGACTTCTCTTTAAATTGGTACCGTCATTCCCAAGGAGCTGGCCACGTG
>BOPN01002836.1:150000-152500 GCA_017312705.2 Penaeus japonicus | reverse complement strand
CTCTCTCTCTCTCTCTCTCTCTCTCTCACTCTCTCACTCTCTCACTCTCTATCTATCTATCTATTTATGTTTCTAACAATCTCCCGGTCTCCGTCCCAGCATACATAGAACACAGAGCGTCTTCTCAGACAGTGTTGCCAGCTCACATTCTGCCGGGGGCGATGCTGGAGGAGGGAGTGTTGCCAGATCGACGATAAGTTCCTACCTAGATCTAGTCCTTCATTCATGCTTGTTGTACCGTTATATTGCTTCGTTATGGTAACACTGGTCGCAGTTTTGGATTTTAACATTTTTTTTTTTTTTTTTTATTGATGTGGTAAATTGCATTTTCGATGTGGCATTTTTATTGTTCTTATTATTGTTATGACTATGACTATTGATATTGCAATTCTAGTTGAGTCTCATAAGCCACCGTCATTATAATCTGCAATTGTTTTTGATAATTATAATACTTTTCTAGTACTATTCTGTTACTAATATTACTACTGCTACTGCTACATCCATTGCTACTACTACTACTACTATTACTATTACTACTTGCGTTGCTTTTACCCATACAATTATTGCATATTTTACTACGTTACTGCTACTTGTTTCTACTTCAAATACTTTTTACTTCTACTACGCCTGTTACTACTACTACTGCTGGTTCTTTTGTCTTTACTAGTATTGTTACCACTACGTAATGATGATTGCATTGTTATCAAAGCCTCCGTTATCAATACTACCATTAAGGACATTATCATTATTACTGTTCTTGACGTAAGATATATATATAATGATTCCTTACTTAATAATTTTCAGTACAGTTAGAATCAGAATCAGAACTTTTATATACCAGAAAGATAAAACAAAATTAAAGATTCAGCTATAATCTGTATTATTATGGGAAGCTCACGTATTTATCTTAAGTATGGATTCAGTTACAGTACACCATAGCGAAATAACAGTTGAAAGTTGAATGTATTTCTATCACGGCAACATAGCAGACTTAAGTATAGTACTTTACTATTAAGACGATATAACAAATAACTAAAATGCTTTTCCTATCGTGCCTCTATACTTTTCGAGAAGGAAATACCCTGCTATCATAACAAAATAACAAACACAACTCTGATTCTTTATCATTTTGTTTCATTAAAGTCTCAATACTTTTCAAAGAGTCAATACTTATCAATCCAACGAACTCAACTCTATATATTGTTCCATCCCACCAAAGCAACACACTCGCCCACAATACCTTCACATCCCTTCAAAATAGCAGAATAAAATACAATATCCTCCTCCGCTGCAAAATACCAGAAAAACAACAACAACAACAACTACAATACCATCAACAGCAACAACAATAACTACAATACTATCAACAACAACAAGAACTACAATACTATCAACAACAACAAGAGCTACAATAATATCAACAACAACAGCAAGAACTATAATACTATCAACAACAACAAGACCTACAATACTATCAACAACAACAACAAGACCTACAACACTACCAACAACAACAACAACAAGAACTGCAACACCATCAACAACAAGATAGCAGAACCTCAAAATTCAATAAGACTCGAGTCACTTTCATTCACGAAGGTTGGCGATTGACGCAGTAGAACAGGACGCCAGCTGTTGCGTTTTCACTGCCAAGAGTTCCCACATAAAACGCGAGGCTGAGACGAAAGCTATGTAGATGTATGTAAAACGTGCACTCCTTAAATATGAATGTACATCAACACGAATTGTAGAAGATTAGGATGGTGGTGGTGGTGAGGAGGAAGAGGTGGAGGAGGAGGAGGAGGAGGAGGAGGAGGAGGAGGAGGAGGAGGAGGAGGAGGAGGAGGAGGAGGAGGAGGAGGAGGAGGAGGAGGAGGAGGAGGAAGAAGAAGAAAAATGAAAAAAGAGGAATAGAAAGAGTAGGAGGAGGAACAGTTGAAGGAGGAGGAGGAGGAGGAGGAAGAGGACGACGACGACGAAGACGAAAAGGAAGAAGAAAAAGAAGTAGAAAAAGAAAAAGAAGAAGATAAAGGGGAGAAGGGGATTAGAAGGAGGAGCAGAAGGAGGAGAATGAGAAAGAGAGGAAGGAGGAGCAGAAAATGGGAGAAGAAGAAGAAGAAAAAGAGGAATGAGGAGAAAAGATGTTGAAGTAGACGAATACAAAAATGATACCAATGATGATGAAGGAGAAAGAGTGAAAGAAGTACAAAATAAAAAAATAAGAAAAACAACAAAAAAAAAGATTAAAAGGAAAGAAGGAAGAGAAAAAGTAGGAAGAATAAAAGAAAAGTATACAAAGACACTCAAACACAAAGAAAACACGTCTACGAAAATGTACAACTAAAGGGGAGAAAAAATAAATATATAATAATGCTAATAGGAAATAAGTAAAAACAAAAAAACAAAAAACTAAAAACAGAGAAAGAACAAGAATATAAATCATAACCACCATTATGGAAATCCACACGTGATCAAAACAATCGTGATCATCCAAAGAGCA
>BOPN01002836.1:140000-145000 GCA_017312705.2 Penaeus japonicus | reverse complement strand
CTCTCTCTCTCTCTCACTCTCTCTCTCCAGGATGATTTTCGTTATCATCTGGTTCTGATAGTCATGCCAAGAGGGTAAAGTTCAATAAAAAAAAAGGAAAAAAAAAATCTCTACGCCTCATGGATTCGTGATTCGCTATTTGATCTCAGGACGTTTGTATAATTTTACTTGAGTGCACATGAATTATCATACTGTAAATTCGTGTAATGAGCTGAATTAATTAGATTCTGGAATAAGAATACTTAATGAAAATATATAAAAAAAATACACTAAGTAACAGTACATGAAATGAACAGTACTGTGTATATATCATGTATGGTACACTATACCTTATGCATATCACATGAAATAACTGTTCGTGAGCTGTAGATCCTATATGGAAAGGGATGTAATAAATGCATCGTATATAAGAACAATTCCTTAAAAGATCACATCATCTATAAAACATGATTTTCGTCATGTCTTACACAAAACAATTACTATTAAGGGAGATTTTTGATGTTCTTTTGTTTTTGTTTTTCGTGATATAGAGCAAAAAGATTATTATTTGTTGTGTTTATCTTTTTTAAGGTTTAAGTACGATTTTATACCATAAATCAAAATTTGATATTGCTTATATTTTGTATGTTTATATATCTTGTGAATACTTAACATTCGTTTTTTATAATTCCGTTATCTTCTCTCACTCAGCTATTATCATATATATCCACCTTTCAACTTTCCACGCTAAGACTCTCAACGTAAACTCAATCGTATATTTATTAACACAACATTTACTTACTTTTCATCCGCAAAATTCATGTTCCTTTCTCGTTAATTCTACACTTATTCATCTTTGTTTCCACTAAAAACTTGACGCCAGAGGGACAATCAGTGGTTAGAAAGATAACTTTCTTTTGTTTTTCTTCAAATAGTAAGATTTCACATCTTTTCCTCTTACTAACTCTATGTTTACTCGCATCCACCATCGCTCAAGTACCGAACACTTCGTATAAAGTCTACGCACTTTCCCACCGCGTTTAACAAAAAAACGAGAGGGAAAAAGTAGTATTACTCTATAATGATGGAAGGTTTGTTTAGTAAGCTTGTGTTTCGCTCTTTCTCTCTCTCTCTCCTTCTCTTTCTCTTTCTTTCTCGGTCTGTCTGGTTACCTTTCTTTCATCTCTCTGTCTCTCATTGTCAAAATCAAAGTCTTTCTCTATTTTTCTCCTTTCTCTTATTCTCTCTCTCTATCACTCTTATTATCAAAATCAAAGTCTCTCTCTCCTTCTCTCTCTCTCTCTCTCTCTCTCTCTCTCTCTCTCTCTCTCTCCCTCTCTCTCTCTCTCTCTCTCTGTCCCTCTCTCTCTCTCTCTCTTTCTCTTTCTATCTCTCATTCTCTCTCTTTCTCTCTTATTGTTATTCTCTCTCTCACTCTCTCTCTCACTCTGAAGGGACGTTGGGGTTAATAGGTTCCCGAAAGGTTGTTGCGGTTGACGATATGTCTCGGATGACTGGGCTAATGTTCAACCCCCATGATGGCTACATTTCACGTGTCTTGCGTCACCTGTACTCTGAGACGGTGCACCTTGGTTTCGAATTTCTGTTCTGGAACATCAGGTTTATTTTAGGCTAGAGGCTGATTAGGATTTTTGAGACCTATTCTGTGAACGAGAGAAAAAAAATTGATAATGAATGTCGAGTGTCTCATTAGTGGTAATTATATGTTTGTTTGTTTTTTTTTTTTTTTTTTCTTTTATCTGAACGTGTTTTCTTGATAACGTCACGACGTCAAGGCACAACCATTTACTTCATGTTTTTTTTGTTTTTGTTTTTTTACATTTAGGAAGCAAAATTTCGAAATGCCATTAGCCAAGAAATAAATCTGACCTCATCGAAATAACTAAAAAATAAATAAATAAATAAAACAAATATAAACAAACAAACAAAAATCTATTCTGAAGACGAACGGTAACTCCAATCGAAATAACAAAAAAAAAAAATTAAACAAAAATAAAAAAAACAAACAAAAAAAAAGCTATTCTGAAGCCGAACGGTAACTCCTCCAGGTATCCACATTTCGTATCCACACGTCCCAGGAAAGTCCACGAGGAATCGTCTTTCATTTTCTCCCATTTCATCACCCGGCGTGTGTCCGCAAGCACTTGGACGTCGCCAGCGAAAGGGTTAACGACATCAGTGAATCCCCCACCTCGAGATAACGGACCGTTAAGAGTGTGTGTGTGTGTGTGTGTCTTTGTGAGTGCGTGTGTGTGTCTTTGTGTGTGTATTTTTGTACTTCGTTAAGGAAATGGGAGCTAATAATTATTCCCAGTCCAGGAAATCCTTGCTGGACAAAGAACGTCGTCGGCCGGAGGAGGTGCCTGAACGGTCGGCTGCAATTACGTCACGAGGCACCGACGCCGACGCTCGTCTCGCGACCGAAACTAGAGGACCTGCGTCTCCGCTCGGTCGATCTTTTATTATCATTATTATTCAAGCGTTTTCGGCCTCTATGCAACTTGCAATCCTCTCCCATCGGCCAGGGGAATGCCGCTTCCTCGCTCTGGCCGAGCTAGCTGGCAGGGAAGAGGAGGAGGAGGGGGAGGGAGAGGGGGAGGGCGTGGGAGGGCCGGCAGGGAGGGAGGGAGGGAAGGAGGGAGGGAGGGAGGAAGGCCCCGACGAGCAGTGGCAACTGTGGTACCGTTACTTCTGCAGACGTTAAGGACAACGCCCGCCACGCTGCGTCTACACCCCCCTCCCCCTCCTCCCCCCTCCTCCTGCCCCCCCGCCCTCAGCCCTACGACAGGGAAGGGGTGGGGGGGGGGGGAAGTTGTCTGTGTGCAAGGGAGGGTGGGGGTGGAGGAGGGGATGGGTGAGGGGGGCGATGGAGGAGGGGAAAGTGGGGAAGGGTTGATGGTGGCGGGGAGGGGGGAGGCTGGGGAGGCTGGGGAGGGGGGGAAGAGAAGGTTTACACGCAAAGCCGTCCCTCAAACCTACTATTGGGTGGCTGAGGTTGTAAAAGTTACAAATACGTTGTGAAGACTGAAGCTGGAAAATAAAGAACCTTTTAAACCATATAAGACTTTGACTTTAAACGAATAAGTTGACAGTCCTATAAAGAGAAATTGGAAAATAAGTAAAAGAAAACTTATGATGATTCTGTCCCTGAATAACTTAAAAGATGAATACGATAGTCCATTAAGTTAAAACAAAAAGAAAAAAAAAATAAGAAGAAAAAAAAAACAAGATGTCTCTCCCCGAGTCCTTATCATCAAGGGTGATTTTGTAGGGTGAGGTAATCTAGCCTCCTGAGGGTCCTATAGAAGGAGAAGTGGACCCACCTGATATGGATAGGGTACACCTCCCTCCCTCCCTTCCTCCCTCCCCTCCCCTCCCCTCACTTCCTTCAACCTCCCCCTCCCACCCCTCCACCCCTCCACCCTTCCCATCTTAAGCCGTACCACTAAGGCTTGCGGTTTTGGATACACGAACACACCCATCTTTCTATTGTGTTCAGTCCGTGGGTGAAATGGGTGGGAAAGGGGTAGGAAAAGGGTGAGGAGGAGGGGAAGTAGGGAGGGAAAAGGGAGTGGGGGTGGGGGATTGGGGGTGGGGGTATAGGGAGTGCACCCATTATGTCTCCTACCCACTTTACCCACGTACCTTTTCCACGCACATTACTCATATCCTTTATCCACTTACCCACCTTTACCCACGTACATTACTCATACCCTTTATCCACCTACCCACCTTTACCCATGCACGTCACTCATATATCTTACCCACCAATCCATCTTACCCACAACCTTACTCATGTCCTTTACCTTCCTGCCCACCTTGCCCGAGCATCTAATTCATCCAACCTACCCACCTACCCCCCCCCCCCCCGCCCCCAACCTTTTCTCATGAGTGAAGATAGGGAGTCAAGCAGACATTGCCTTCAACCCACCTGCTCGCCACCATCCCCCTTCCCCCCTCTCCCCCTCCACCCTTATAACCCCAGCTGGGTGGATGGTAGAGGGGGGTTGTGAGGGAGACAGACAAAAACCGTTAATGGAAGGGGAGAGAGAGAAGGGAGGGAGGGGGGGGATGACGGAAAGAGAGGGGAGGAGGTGGGGAGAGAAAGGGGGGGGGAAGGAGTAAGTTGAGCAGGGGGGGAGAGAGAAAAGGGAAGAGGAGGGGAGAAAGACGAGGGAGGGAAAAAGAGAGAGAAAATGGAAGGAGAGGGGAAAGAGACAAGAGAGAGAGAGAGAGAGAGAGAGAGAGAGAGAAAGATAAAAAAAGAAAAAGAGGGAGAAATTGGGGGGAACCCCCTTGTTGGTGGGAGGTAAAGAATGAGAGAGAGAGGAGGGGGACGGGGTGTGGGGGGGTGAAAGGGGCAGGGATGAGAGAGAGAGAGAGAGAGAGAGATGGGGGGGAGGGGTACTTGACATTGCAAGCAGGAAGAGTGAGATCAGAAATATAAGTTCATATTACAATGAAGAAGGGTGTTGTATAAAAAAGGAGGTTAGAGGGTGGAGCTTATACATTTAATGAGAGAGCAGGATACACACACCCTAAGATGCTGATTTTTTTACGGACGTGATGGCGGACAAACGTGGAGGTGACTTTCTGAAGACATTTGCTACGTACAGTTATCCTCTCTCTCTCTCTCTCTCTCTCTCTCTCTCTCTCTGTGTGTGTGTGTGTGTGTGTGTCTTTCTTCCCTTCTTTCTTTCTCTCTCTCTCTCTCTCTCTTTCTCTCTCTTCTGTTTGTCTCTTTCTTCCTTTCTCTCTCTCTCTCTCTCTCTCTCTCTCTCTCTCTCTCTCTCTCTCTCTCTCTCTCTCTCTCTCTCTCCCTCTCTCCCTCTCTTTTCCTCTTCCTTCTATAATCAACATGAAAAATATGTTTCGTGACTTACTTTTCTTTGGCTCCTCTTTTGGTCGATATTGACTCCATGGCGTGTAATCTCGTTAAAAGAAATAGCTTGGCTTGGCATTGGATTTCTGGCAAGGTGTTCGTGGTTGTGTTGAACAAG
>BOPN01002836.1:132500-135000 GCA_017312705.2 Penaeus japonicus | reverse complement strand
GCGGCGTGGAATAAGCAACCTTGGAATGTCATGATGCAGCGCGGCGATGAGCCTGAGACCTTCGTTACGCCATTTTGTTTCTTGTCCGAAAGGCTACTTTGGCGGGATTTGGACCAGCTGATTGGCGGCGGGGGTGGGGAGGGGTGGGGGGGACGACTTGGGACTTTTCTTTCCGTTAGGTTTTTTTGTTTTTGGTTTTTGAGTTTTTCATTTTTGTTTTGATTGTTGTGTGTGTTTTTCTTGGGTGTGGGGTGGGGTGGGGGGTGTCTTATTCAGTTTTGTTATTTTTGTTATTTTGATTTTTCTTTTTTGGGGGGATATCCCTTTTTTTTAATTCTTATTTCAATTATCATTTTTTGTAGATCTTTTTATATTACATTTGTTTTATGTCCATTACTGTGTTTCTTCTCGCATTCTCTCTCTCTCTCTTTCTCTCTCTCTCTTTCTTGCTCTCTCTCCGTCTCTCTCCCTCCCTCTCTCTCTTTCTCTTTCTCTCTCTCTCACTCGCATTCTGGTAAAACGTAATTTTCTTCCTTTTTTGTTTTCAATTATTATATCATAAGAATCGCGTTTCTAAGTACGTCTTACGTCTGTGTTCGTGTCTCTCACACACTTTCTCTCTGAGTTATCCTTTCCCTTTCTTTCACTTTCTCCCTTCTTCTCTTTCGCTCTCATTGTCTCTTACCTCTCTCTCACCCCCCCTCTCTCCCTCTCTCTCTCTTTCTCTCTCTCTCTCTCTCTCTCTCTCTATCTATCTATCTATCTATCTATCTGTCTATCTATCTACCTATCTATATATCTATCTATCTTTCTATTTATTTCTATCCGCATCACTGCCTATCTAACCCTAGTTAGATTGATATGTAAATGCAATGTTTATATATGATATCAAAATACAGACATAAACGTACACATGTGCATACCTCTGTGTGTGTGTGTGTGCGTGTGTGTGTGAGCGAGATTCCCCAATTTTTCTCCTAATTTATGCTAGTCCCAAGATTTATGTAGAAAAATGTCCTCTACCGACTGAAATGGCCATGGTAGTTCAGTGACCCCGAAACCTTGTGTTCACAGACTCACCCGTTCGTCCTCCCCCCCTCCCCTCCTCCCCCTTCCCCCTTCCCGCTCTCCTTCACTTTGTCTCTCTCTGTCTGTCTCTCTCTCTCTGTCTCTCTCTCTCTCTGTCTGTCTCTGTCTCTCTGTCTCTCTGTGTCTCTCTGGCTGTCTCTGTCTGTCTCTGTCTCTCTCTCTCTCTGTCTGTCTCTGTCTCTGTCTCTCTCTGTCTCTCTCTGTCTCACTCTCTCTCTGTCTCTCTCTGTCTCTGTCTCTCTCTGTCTGTCTCTGTCTCTCTCTCTATCGCCTCCGCTCTCCTCCAACATCTTTAATACTGAACTTCCCGTTCCTTTGTTTATTGTCTGGATTTTTTTCCCTTTCTGATTTAGGTAATACTGTGACTACAGAAATCTGTACAATAATTGTGCTTGTATTTCATATATACTGTACTTATCTATCTATCTATCTATCTATCTATCTATCTATATATATATATACACATATATATACATACACACACACACACAGGCATATATATACATTTATATATATATATATACATATATATATATATATATATATATATGTACATATATATACATACATACACACACACACACACACACACACACACACACACACACACACACACACACACACACACACACACACACACACACACACACACACACATATATATATATATATATATATATATATATATATATATATATATATATATATATATATATATATATATATATATATATATATATATATATATACATATATATACATATATATATATATACATAGAGAGAGAGAGAGGGAGGGAGGGGGGAGAGGGAGAGAAATATAAAAAAAAGAGATAGGAAGAAGGGGGGAATGAGGGAAGGACGCAGACAGCGAGAGAGAGGGGAGAGGGAGAAAAATAGAAATAAGAGATAGAGAGAAAGGAGAGGAAGGAGAGAGAGAGAGAGAGAGAGAGAGAGATGTGTTTATGTGTGTGTGTGTGTGTGTGTGTGTTTGTGTGTGTTTATGTGCGTGCGTGTGCGTGCGTGCGTGCGTGCGTGTGATGTCAGGCTTCACCAAAAGCCGAATCACCGCCAGACTCGCCGTTTCCTCCGCCATTCCGCCATACCCCATTTCCTGCCACCATTCGGCCGCCCACCCGCTTGTCATTGCAATAAAATGGCATATATAGACGCCCACAGAATGGACAAGAACCGTATGATGAAGGGAAGTCCCCATCATCGCTATCATCCTGGGAAAATCCGTAAGTGGGCGTGACCGAAGCTCTTGTTCCGCCCACTTCGAGAACGGGAGTCGCACACACACACACGCACGCACACACACATAAACACACACACACACACACACAAACACACACACCCATTCACATAGACACACGTGCGTAACCCCTCCCCCTCCCCCCCTACTGCCATCC
>BOPN01002836.1:122500-127500 GCA_017312705.2 Penaeus japonicus | reverse complement strand
ATATATATATATATATATATATATATATATGTGTGTGTGTGTGTGTGTGTGTGTGTGTATGTGTGTGTGTGTGTGTGTGTGTGTGTGCGTGTGTGTGTGTGCGTGTGTGTGTGTGTGTGTGTGTGTGTGCAAATATATATATGTATATATGTATATATATACATATATATATATATATATATATATATATATATATATATATATATATATATATATATATATATATACACACATATATTTTCATAATTACTCACTTTTTTCAATGAAGCATTTTCAGTGTCCTAAGGCACTGTTTTAGGCCACAGTAAATTATGATCCTTAGATAATTATATATAAATTGGTTTATCAATATCTGGGTTAATAAATTAAGATTATTCCAGTGCAATATTTGTTTACCTGATGTTATCATAAGCTTTTGTAAGGAATTTTAAGAGCACGAGCTAAGATTGCAATATGATGCAGCTGAAGGATACTTTTAGAATTTATCAGGAATGTGCAGGAAGTGTATTTGAAGTGCAACGCTATAACATTAATATAACAACGATTAATGATAGTAATTCTGGTAATGATGATGGAAATAAAAATAATCATAACGATTATAGTAATACACGTCATGCCATTAGTATTGTAACATACATATATATGTATATATATATATATATATATATATATATATATATATATATATATATATATATATATATATATATATATAGAGAGAGAGAGAGAGAGAGAGAGAGAGAGAGAGAGAGAGAGAGAGAGAGAGAGAGAGAGAGAGAGAGAGAGAGAGACAGAGAGAGAGAGAGAGAGAGAGAGAGAGATATATATATATATATATATATATACATACACACACACACACACATATATATATATATATATATATATATATATATATATATATATATATTAGATATATGTGTGTATATATATACAAACACACATATATGTATGTATGTATGTATATGTATATATATGAATATGAATAGATGTACATACACACACACACACACACATACTGTACATGTCCCCGTGTCTACACAAAGACACACCCACCTCCACATCCACTCATAAACTACACACTTAACATTAATAGGTAATGCATTCGAGTGTCGTAAACGAGATAATTCGTGCATTCTGGCGAGGCAGACCTAACCTTGAAACTAAAAGGATTCCTGGCAGACTTTATTGCCATTTATTCATGTTCCGTTATCGAGGAGGGGGGTCGGGGCTCATGGGTGTATCTCCATGACAACATTACCTTGTTTGTGATACTTTACTTGGATTTCAATCAGTGGGAAATATTTGTAGAGAATGATTTTTTGGGATTGATGAGGTGGGTTGTATGTATTGTGTGTGTTTTCTTGTCTTTTATTTTATTTATTTTATTTTTTTATTTCTTATTTTATCTTATTTTATTTCATTATTATTATTTTTTTTTTTTTTTTTTTGCTCTCTTTCTCTCAACGTCAGGGTCTCTTTCCTTTTCTATCTCTCTAACTCTTTTTTTTCTATCTTTTTCTTTTTCTTTCTTTCTTCCTCTTTTTCTCTTTCTGTCGTTTTCTTTCTCTCTCTCTCTTCCTCTTTTTCTCTTTCTGTCTTTTTCTTTCTCTCTCTCTCTTCCTCTTTTTCTCTTTCTGCCTTTTTCTTTCTCTTTCTCTCTTCCTCTTTTTCTCTTTCTGTCTTTCTCTCTCTCTCTCTTCCTCTTTCTCTCTCTCTCTCTCTCTCTCTCTCTCTCTCTCTCTCTCTCTCTCTCTCTCTCTCTCTCTCTCTCTCTCTCTCTCTCTCTCTCTCTCTCTCTCTCTCTCTCTCTCTCTCTCTCTCTCTCTCTCTCTCTCTGTCTCTCTCTCTCTCTCTGTCTCTCTCTCTCTCTCTCTTTCTCACTCTTTCTCTCCATCTCTCTCTCTCTCTCTCTCTCTCTCTCTCTCTCTCTCTCTCTCTCTCTCTCTCTCTCTCTCTTTTTCTCTCTCTCTCCCCTCTCTCTCTCTCTCTCTCTCTCTCTCTCTCTCTCTCTCTCTCTGTTATCTTTCTCTCTCTCTCTCTTTCTCTCCATCTCTCTCTTCCCCTCTCTCTCTCTTTCTCTCCATCTCCCTCTCTCTCTCTTTCTTTCTCTCTTTCTCCTCCCTCTCTCTCTCAATATCTCTCTCTTTCAATCTCTCTCTCTTTCTCTCTCTCTCCATCTAAGTATCTATCTCCGCTCCCCCCTCTCGCTTTCTCACTATATTTCTCCCATTTCTCTGTCCCTTTCCTGGTTATGTCTCTCCCTCTATCTATATTCCCATCTCTCCCCCTCTATCGTTTCTCCCTTATCTTTCTTTCTCTTTACCACTGAAGTCATTCCCTCTGATATTTACCACAAAGGTTGTGCACAGCAACAGGAACCAAGTAACACAAATATACAGTTGGTTTCTTACTTGGACTATCAACCTTTACAATGGTTCCGCAGACCTTTCATCCATTGATCTTTCAAGGTTTAAAATACATGATTGTCCTCAGTTTTTCCTTTTTTTTCTTATTTTTTTTACTTATTGTCTTAAAACACTGGCCTGCAGTGAAGGAGTTGCCTAGTCGACTGTGTATTAATACGAGGTCTAGTCTCGTCTGGGAATATAAATCGTATGATAAAAAGAGGTAAAAGTCCTAATTTTTGCAGAGGGCAATAAAAGTCGGGGTGTGAGTGGTGATTAACTGCCGCGGTTAGGATCAGGCACAAGCAATCATGATATTCGGCTGCATGATATTACAACAGATCGTCAGCACTTAGCGAGGTTAACTGGACGGTTTTGTCGCTAGGTGTCGAACATGCAAACAATGATTGGAGGAACCTCACAACAACTATCGTTTTTTCTTGTCCGTCTGGTAACGGTTCTTTATCTGGTGTTTTGGGTACGCTTGTGTAAATACAATAGAACAGTGCAGATCTGTCTTATTGTCTGTGGCCTTGCTGTTAACATTAAACTGAGTGAAATAACGTGTCCGGTCGCGGGAGTCACGTTGGGTGTTCGCTGCAGGAATTCCAGAGTGGTTTGTGTCTTAGGGACGTGTCTCTTTTTGCACTCGTATATGGTCCTGTTGAGAGGACAGTGCGAGATGTACTATTTAATGTCTGCAACTTGACGTGTAGTGGTTCAAGGATAGAAGGGCAATGTCGTGTTTTTTGTCCCGAGTCCAGGGTACTGAACTGTGACGATAAAGAGTGCAGCTGAGAGGTAGGGACTATGGATAGGGTTTTCTGCCGAAGACGCGACGCGACGCGACGTGAACATAACATTCCAACAGAATTAGAATGCATTCGATTGAAATCTAGAAGCCTAAAACTCCCAAGGAATTCCCTGAGGACCCATGCCATAAAACGACAGCGAGCGAAGAGTGTGACCGCAAAGACCCCCAAGAAAATCCTAGAGGGACTCCCTCTCGTCTACGCAGTACGCAACTCATATCCCTGGGAAATTCCCTGGCATTTCCATCCCTCTCTTGATGAAGAAAAAGGCTTATCGAACACTCTCTTGGTATTTACTGGCGGATTTTACTCTCGAAACGTTTTGCAAAGAAACCGTAAGTTGGGTTGATTGTTTCGAGGTGCCATTTCGGAGCCTCGAGACCAAGGACAGATTTGGGTTCGTTTCTGAATGTTCCGAGTTCGTTCGGGGTATTACACGTGTCTTATTTTCTAATCTTAACCGAGTTGATGTCGTTAATCACATTAATCAAAATTATTGTCTTTATAAAACATGTCTCATATCTTAATGTTAATTGGACAACTCAAGACTGCAGTTTCGAAGATTTTAAAGTTAAGACTAAAAAAAATGAATCCTGAGTTTACAGAGTCCACTAAACGGAGTAAAAAATATATACAACCCACAAAAGCGATATTTTCTTAGTATCTAATTTGAGAATTTTATGATCGTATCATTTTTGTGTATACTAGAGCACTCTTAATATTGCACAGTATGCAATATATTTTACGATGGGTGAAAATAGATATTCCCGTTATAAGACGATATTCAGTTTGGGAAAATATATAATCTGTATGTCGAATTTTATGTATTGAAGTGCCTCAACTCCCATCTAGAGTTAGAAGTAAGTTAATAGTTTTCGTAGTAAATATAGATGTCAGTTTGGCAGGCAGGTACTTTATGATGTTTTACATATTTCTTTTATTCACCATGTTTGTTTTCTAATGATTATATGTGATTTGGATAAAGCATTTCCATAATGCACTTCAGTATATATATCAAACCTTACTTAAATCTATCACAATGTTTGCATTCCATCTTACATACTTCCTTTACAAACAAATAATCCAAAATTTCTAAAAGGAAACATGAGTGATACATATTCCCCGTGCAAGTGCCGACTGAATAATTTACTGGACCTGTCAAAGGTATCAGTGTAATATTGACGAACAGAAGGCGGCTGGCTGATTGCGTTGTAACGAACTTATGCTAACAGGAGACGTTAATGCACTAACCAAACACGTCTTTTTACTTCGTCGTTGCGAAGGTCACACGACGCTCGGACATAGTGTACAAGAATGAAAATTAAAAGGGATGTCAGAAAGGCTTCAAGTAATCATTCTTCTCGAAGGATCACCGTATCGCCGGAACATCACGGTGCAATGAGTCTTTGCAGGGAAGTGTGTGTGCAAGCTCCTAACAAACACTTTCGTTAGACAACACCATATTTGACAAGCTTGGCCTTCGTAGACTACTTTTTTGTGCTTCGGGTGTGCATGGGATCGAGTTCTCTTCATAGGCGATCAGGAGTGAATCCCGTTCACCATGAGTGTGTTTATTGCACTGTTTCACGCTAGGTAATTGTTCTCTGCAATGTTGTCTTTTTGATGCTCGCGAGGCAAGGTATTACAGAGGTTGCCTGACTAAATAATATGGATTTATGTCTATGTAGATGTATACAAACAATGGTATTCGATGTTCTGGATTTGCTGCAATTGTTTTGTAAATGTTTAAGGGTGTTTGGGATATATATCGTGATTGTGT
>BOPN01002836.1:87500-92500 GCA_017312705.2 Penaeus japonicus | reverse complement strand
CATATGTGATTTTACGAATTATAGAGTCTAAAATGTAAATTCAAAGCACAGATGTTCTGATAGACATAATTACATAGTATGTAATTTATCAAATGTAATTAAAAAGGGGGATACAATAATAGATACGACAAAAATCACTAGACATATAGATATCAATACAAAACAAAGGTACTGTACTACCTTAAGAAAAAGAAGAAAAATACTTTTCAGAGACTACGTAAAATCTCAGGGCCATGTACCCCTCCCACCCACCCATCCACCCACCCACCCATAGCATTGCAATCACGACGTTTCTTATCATTCACTGATAATGGCACGTATTGCATCTTCATTACGTCTATAGTTATATAAAAAAAAGTCACGAAACGAAAAGAAATGGAATGCTGTGTCACATTTTCACTCACATCAGCTGAGATCTAAAGATTATCAAGATTTGATCCGTAGTTTTATGTCGTTACCTTTTTTTCGTTCATTGGTTTCACATAGTTTTGTGTATTCAAAGTACGAGACTTTAAACGATAAACATACAAAAAAAAAATGGGTATACCTATTACGAGTTCGACGAAATTTCTTGAATTTATGGTCAAAATTTTAATGGCACATGAATATGAAATTAATTATTTTTGCGCACCATAACGACCAAGCTCTCCCAGCAACAAATTAAACATTAGCAAATGAATATATATCTAAATAAATGACAAGAATAAGTAATTGATAAGAAAATAACTAATAAAACAAACAAAAAAGTAGACCAGTGACAAAAACAAATGTATAAATGCTTAGATATATATATTACCCCCCTCCCCAAAAAATACAAAAATAAAACTTGATTTATAAAAAAAATGATAATAATGATGATAATAATAATAATAATGATAATAATAATAATAATAATAATAATAATAATAATAATAATAATAATAATAATAATAATAATACTGATAATAATAATAATAATAATGATAATAATAATGATAATAATAATAATAATAATAATAATAATAATGATAATAATAATAATGATAAAAATAAAAATAAAATGGAAAAAAAGCAACGACCTTAATATAACAGTCCTCCGCCCTGGAACACTTAACACACATTCACCGGCAGAGATAACAGAATACCTCTAAAGACAATAGTCTCAGCTCACCATCAAGGGGCGAAGAAGGAAAAGAAATATACCCAGACAGAGTAACGGAGACAATGCACTGGGCAGCGGGGTATAATGGTACCGCTTTTTTTTTTTTTTTTTTTTTTTTTTTTTTTTTTTTTTTTTTTTTTTTCATCTTCTTTTTTGGTTCAAACTCGCCAGTGGCCTTCACGTGTCACATCAACCATCATAAATTGACAGTAAACAGTGTACGTATGTGTGTGTTTGAGTGTTTGTGTGTGTGTGTGTGTATGTGTGTTTGTGTGTGTGTGTGTGTGTTTGTGCGTTGTGTGGTGTGTGTGTGTTTGTTTGTACGTGTTTGTTTTGGGTTTTAAGGGAAAATGGCAGGTGAATGTGTGGATCCGGAGGGGGGGAGGAGTGTGTATGTTTGTGTGTATTTGTGTGAGAGAGAGAGAGAAAGAGAGAGAGTAGGGAAGAAGTTGCTTGTGTATAGAGGATGTGTGAGGGTTTGTATGTGTACATGTAAATATATATGTCTATGCAAACGTGTATGTTTACAACCGCCTGTGTCTGTGTACCGAGACGCCTTTGGGTACAAGAAAATGAATATTTCATGAGCCTTAAATTTAAAAAAATGCAAAATTGCGTCCACTTATAAGAGAACACCACTCATGCAACTTGAGACATGCAACATTGACTTCACTTATATAGGAGAACAGAATTCGAAACTTCCCACCCATGGCAACAAACAGCCTCTCTCTCTCTCTCTCTCTCTCTCTTTCTTTCTCTAAGTTTGAGCTTAGCAACACTCTTCTCTGCATTGCATTATGTTAATTACACCCAAAGTAAAAAAAAAGGGGGAAAGGAAAGGAATCGTTCTAAGTTTTCACACGTTTTCTGCATTTTGTCTTTTGTGAATAATATGAAGCGTTTATAATGACCCATCCACACGTACGTCGGTCAGTGAGTGATTCTGATTTTTTTCCGATAAGGAGACAATTCCCACAAAGGACAGATTGTCTCTCGTGTCCTCCTTTGTCAGAAAGATATGGATGTTATTCAAATACTAAACATATATAAATCTACCTCTGTAGGTTTAAACAAATACATTGAAACATATCCACCTGCTTTTATGAGGTTATCTAAAACATAAGCGAATGAATCGAACAATCTACAGATCGGGTAACAAAACTACAAAACAACATCCAATACCCAGTGATTTGAGTCCTTCTGTGCCATCGATAGACACAGCTTGAATACAAATACACAGTCCGTAAACAAACACTTCAGTCCCAAGAGCTATAAATCTTGCAAATATGTCCGTTTTCCAGAATATTTGTCAAAAAGACGTGTTTTCGTGAACGGCAAAGCTAACGTCTGTTATCCAAGGTGCCTGCCATGTATAGAAGAACGCTATTAATATGCAGCGTGGAAAGAAATGAGAAAATGGACATTTATTTTCAAGTGTCTAGACGGCGACGGATATAAACACGGCTCGTGTGTGTGCGAGAGAGAGAGAGAGAGAGAGAGAGAGAGAGAGAGAGAGAGAGAGAGAGAGAGAGAGAGAGAGAGAGAGAGAATGAAAGAGAAAAAGAAGACAGCGAGAACAAGAAAGTGAGAGAGAGTGAAAATAAAGAAAGAGAGCGAGAACGAGAGAGAGAGAAAGAGAGATAGATAGAGAGAGAGAGAGTGTAGAATAATATTCCTATAGTTGGCTACGGCCAGGCAGATATTCAATAGACGCTGAATAATGATGTTTGTGCAACCACGAGTTCTGGACACACTTCCACAAACACACACACATATATATATATGTATATTATATACATCTCTCTCTCTCTCTCTCTCTCTCTCTCTCTCTCTCTCTCTCTCAACGAGAGAGAGACAGACAGACAGACAGACAGAGAATGAGAGAATATGGGAGGGAAGATTGGAAGGAGGGATATGAGTGAGAGAGAAGAGAGAGGGACTGAGAAGAGAGACAGAGAGATAGGACATGGAAGGGAGGGAGGGAGGAGTAAGAGGGAGAGAGAGAAGAGAGAGGGACGGAGAGGAGAGACACAGAGAGATAGAGTAAGGGAGGGGGAGCGAGCGACAGCGAGAGAGAAAAAAAATAGAGCGAGAGAGAAGAAAAAAAAACCGTAATAGAATACATAAAAATACATAAAATACATTAAAAAATACACTTAAAGGTTAACCCAGATTGCCATAAGATTACATCAAACACCAAAGTATCGTATTTAAGCTGTGTGATGTACGACGCTTCTTTACGTATTACAAAAAAAATCCATCCTTTAGTTTTTTTGTTCTTTTTATGATGAAGTATTATCACATATGATCTTAACACACGCACTAAACCGATAAAAGAGTGCAAAGGATAATGATCACAATTACAATAGTAATAATGGTAATGATGGTAATGGATACGATGATGATTATAAAAATAATAGCAATAATGATGATGTGATGACAATAATGATGTTGATAATGACACTGGTAATTGTGAAAGTGATAAAGATGATAACAATAATGATAATGATGCTAATGCTAATGATAAAACATTAATAGTAATAATAATGTTAATAGGAATAAGAAGAAATTAATACTAGCATGACAAATATAATAATGATAGTCATGATAATAATCATAAAAAGTAATATTGATGATAATGATAATAATAAAGATAATAAAAACAATGATAATGATAATAATAATGGTAATTGACAATAATAATGATAATGATAATTATGATAGTGATACTAATAATGATAAGTGATAGTAGTAATGATAACTATAATGATAGTGATAATAATGATAATGACAAAAATAAAGATAATAATCTATACATTACAACATATACAAATGTATCGTATCCAAGGAGTGCTATCATACACACACACACACACACACACACACACACACACACACACACACACACACACACACACATATATATATATATATATATATATATATATTGTAGGTATAACACACACACATATATATGTGTGTGTGTGTGTGTGTGTATGGTATCACTCCTTGGATACGATACATTTGTATATGTTGTAATGTATAGATTATTATCATTATATATATATATATATATATATATATATATATATATATATATATATACATATATATGTGTGTGTGTGTGTATACATATATATCTATCTATCTACAGTCCAGTACAGTATTCCCTTACTACCAACGTCAACAATAACTTCAACATCCAAAAACCATATTACATGATGTATCATCCAAACCCCATAATCCACACACACCAACATCAGACATCAAAGCCAAAAGAGAGACACAAAGCCAGGACAGAAACAAAGATTCTATAACGATAGGGAGAAAGGGAGAAAGACATAGGCAGAAGGGAGGGAAGGAGAAGGAAGATTACTGTAACATCAAGGGAGATGTAATTACGTGGCGGTATATCAAAGGCTTCGATACTATCAGAGAGCCATAAAAACTACCCTGACAGCTAGATAGCAACACTTCGACAGCCCCCCCCCCTTCCCCCTCCCAGCCCCCCTCTCATTCTTCTTCTTCTTCTTCTCTCTTCTGCATTTATTTGGCTCTTATCTCTTCCTTCTATTATTTCTCTTTTTTTCCTATTCTTCCTACTCTTCCTTCTCTTCCTCCTCATCCTCATCCTCCTATTCCTCCTCCTACTATTCCCTCTCCTCTTTTTCCTCACCCACCTCCTCTTCTTCTTCTTTCTCCTCCTCCTCTTACTCTTCTTTTCCCTCATCCCTCTTTTCCTCTTCCTCTTCCTCCCTTTCCCCCTCTTCCTCCAACTCTTCCTCCTCACTCTCCTCCTTCTCCTCTTCTTCCTACTCCTCTTACATCTGATCCTTCTCCTCCTCATCTTTTTTCTCTT
>BOPN01002836.1:70000-72500 GCA_017312705.2 Penaeus japonicus | reverse complement strand
TTATTATATATATATATATATATATTTTTTTTTTTTTTTTTTTTAAGGGGAGACTTTTTTCTTTCTCTTTCTCTCTCTCTTTTACTTTCTCTTTCTGTGTTTCCTTTTTTTTTTTTCTTCTTCTTTTTTCTTTCCTCTCTCTTTTCCTTTTGTTTCTTTCTCTTTTTTTTTTCTTTACTATCGTTCTTTTTCTCTTTCTTTTTCACTTTCTCATTCTCTCTTTCATTTTTTTCTCTTTTTTCCTTTTCTTTATCTTTCCTTCTCTCTCTCTCTCTCTCTCTCTCTCTCTCTCTCTCTCTCTCTCTCTCTCTCATTCTAACATGTTCTTTGCGACTTCATACTATGTTGTTGATCATGTTATGTATCTATGTGCGTAAATTCTATGTTGTTTTCCTCGTTTTAACTTCGGTTCTTGCAATTAATTTGTTGTCAAGTTCCCTGCTGTGAACCATGGGTAAATTATCCTGTTATTCAGGTATTAATGATATGGTAATCATGTCATCATCGGTGGCTTTTTCCTTTTTTTTTTTTGTCCTTGTTTTTGAAGTTGCTGTTATGTTGTTTTCCTATTTTTCTATTCTTGTTTTTTTTATTTTTTTCTAAGAACACAATGGTATGTTTATATTCTTGTTGGCGTTATATTGTCTTGTTATGAAAGTCAAGGGCGTTGTCACTATATTATACTTTCTGCAACGTTATATTGTTGTTATCATTATCATAATTGTTATCATTATCATTATTGTTATCATCATCATTATTATTATTGTTATTGTTATCTTTATTGTTTTATTATCATTATTGTTATTATTATCATTATCATTATTGTTATCATTAACATTATCACTATTGTTATTATTATCAGTATCATTATTATCATTATCATTAATATCATTCTCATTGTTATTATTATTAATGATGGTAGTAGTAGTAGTACCTTCATTATTATCATTATTATCATTAGTATTATCAGCATTATCCGTATTATTGTTATCATCAGTATTATCATCATTACCATTAATACCATTATCATCGTGATTATCATCATTATTATTGTTATTATCATCATCAATAATACTATCATCAATAATACTATCATTATCATTATCATCAATATCATAATTATCGGTATTATCATCATTTTCATCACCAGTATTATTACTATCATTAATACAATCACCATCAACATCATTATCGTAATCATTAGCCTCATCATTTTCTGGACCTGTTTTCACTTTCCTCAACGTTTGCCATACCTGTTTGTGTCTTTTTTTTTCTTTTCTTTTCCATTTTATTACAATTCTTTCTATTTCTTGGAAGATGTATGTGTATAATTCTTCATCGTATCCAATGCTTCCCTATTTTTTTCTGATATTTATTCATGTATTTATTATCATTATTATTATTATTATCATTATTATTATTATTATTATTATTATTATTATCATCATTATTATTATTATTATTATTATCACTATTATTATCATCATTATTATTATCATTATCATCATCATTATCATTATTATTATTATTATCAGTCTATCACAATACTTAGTAACAGTGTTACTTCTATCACGACAACTTCTTGGGTTAATTGTTAGTATTGTTGTTATCATCATCATCATTATTATCTTTATTATTTCTATTATCATTATTATCAACATTATTATCATTATAGTTATTTTTACATTTTTCATCATTAACGTTATCCTCATCCTAATCATCATTATTATCATCTTTATTCTAATCGTCATTTTTATTATCATCATTGCCATTATTATTGTTATTGTTATCATTATATTATCTTCATCCTTATCATATCATTGTTATCATTACCAATAGCAATAATATTAATGATAGTATTAATAATTTTTATCATTATCATTTTTATGGTCATTATTATTTCTAGCATTTTTGGCATCAATATTATTATTATTATTATCATCATTATAATGAAAGGAATATTAATATTAGTAATGACAAGGGTGATAAGAATGTATATAATTATTTTATTCTTTGTTATCCTTATCATCATCATTGTAATTATCATTATCATTTTTATCAGTACCATTATCATGTATCGTCATCATTATCATCATAATCATCAGCATCATCGCATTATTATTGTTATCATTATCAATATTATTGTCATTGTTTTCAATATCATCATTATCATTATTATCATCATCATTATTATCACTACTACCATCATCTTTATCCTATTATTATGATCATTTTCCCCGTCATCATCACTATCAGTACCGTAACAAGACACACAATCACAAAAACTAAAACATTTCCAACGCATACATACACCCGTTCCCAAAACATTGCAATCTTTGAAAATTAATCCAACCAATCCAATACATAAACAAAAACAAAAAACAACAACAACAACAACAACATATATATAATAAAAAAGATACACACAAAAAAGATACACCAAACATAACATGACAGGGCGCGGTTACCAACATCCAAATAGGGTTTAATATGAATGGCA
>BOPN01002836.1:62500-65000 GCA_017312705.2 Penaeus japonicus | reverse complement strand
CCATCTTTTTTTTTGGTCTCTTTCCTCTTCCTTTCCCACTTCCATCTTTCTTTTTTCTTTCCTTCTCTCTTTTTCTTCCCTTATCCCCCTTTGCCCTTTCTTTCTCTCTATAAACATATCTTTCCTTTCTCTCATTCTTTTTTTCTTTTACATTTCTGTCTTTCCGTAAAGACAACCTAAAAAAAAAAATCTTTCCTCTACCATGTCTTAAGAAGCATAAAGCGCAAGCAATAAGACGTGTCAAAGCGCTTCATAGCAACCATTACTCTTACCTTGAACAAACAATATATTTCTCACGTGACTGTACTTCCACAACTGTTATCAAAAAGCTGAAATCGTTCTTCTACAACTCTTATTAATTCTCCGAGATTCTTCTTCCTGCAATTGTTATCAAAGAGCTAAAATTGTTTTTCTACAACTGTTATTAACTCCCCGATATGCTTCTTCCTACGGTTCTTATTAAAGAGTTTAAACTGTTCTTCTACAACTGTTATTAACTCCCCGAGATTCTTCTTCCTATAATTGTTATAAAAGAGCTAAAATTGTTCTTCTACAACTGTTATTTCCTCCCCTACAACTGTTATAAAAGAGCTAAAATTGTTCTTCTACAACTGTTATTAACTCCCCGATATTCTTCTTCTTACAGTTGTTATTAAAGAGCTAAAATTGTTCTCCTACAACTGTTATTAACTCCCCTACAATTCTTATTAAAGAGCTAAAATTGTTCTTCTACAACTGTTATTAACTCCCCGATATTCTTCTTCCTACAGTTGTTATCAAAGAGCTAAAATTGTTCTCCTACAACTGTTATTAACTCCCCTACAATTCTTATTAAAGAGCTAAAATTGTTCTTCTACAACTGTTATTAACTCCCCGATATTCTTCTTCCTACAGTAGTTATTAAAGAACTAAAATTGTTCTCCTACAACAGTTATTAACTCCCCTACAATTGTTATTAAAGAGCTAAAATTGTTCTTCTACAACTGTTATTAACTCCCCGATATTCTTCTTCCTACAATTGTTATTAAAGAACTAAAATTGTTCTTCTACAGCTGCTATTCTTGAACACTCCATGGACTCAGCGGAACACACGACCACTTTATGCTATAATTTTTAGCAACCCTTATATTATGCCTTGTGCACATAGCGGATTTTTTACCTGTGCCATATAGTGTGTTCGGTGACAAGGCATTGGTAAAAGGGGGTCACATTCCTAGGGTCGCAAGGGCATGAATTACATGTATAGGTACTGATGTCGAAGGGATGCACACATGCTGGTTCTCTGTCTGTCTGTATGTATGTCTTTGTCTTTGTCTCTGTCTCTTTTTTCTCTCTATGTCTCTCTCTTTCTCTCTCTTTCTTTCTCTCTCTGTCACACGCACCCACACACTCTTACCCTCCCTCTCTCTCTCTCTCCCTCTCCCTCTCTCTCTCTCCCTTACCCCCTCCCCCCCCTGCCCCCCCCAAAAAAAAGGATCAACAAATATACCTCATCACAAACAATGCATAATTAGAATCAAATCTCCTAATGAGTTACGTAATACTAATGACCTCATAGGTTACGCTTGACGACGCTAAATATTTGCAATTATCTACGTTCTGCGAATTACTTCCTGTTATTTTTCTTTTCTTTTTTTCTTTCCTATTTTTGTGCAATTGCATCTTCCTGTTGTTTCCTCATGTTGCTACCGTTGAGTGCTATCGTTTGATTGATTGCAATTGCTCGCGTCATTATTACTTTTATTTTGCTCCCGTTATTGACATCAACACGGAAGACACTCTAGTCGTGGTGTTTTTGTTTTTCTTTCCTTCTTTCTTTAATTGCATGCTGTTACAACTGTTCTTCTCTCTATCTATCTGTCTGTCTGTCTTACTATCTTTGCATCTATATATCTATTTACATATCCATATCTCTCTTTCCTTTCTCTCTCTCTCTCTCTATCTATCTATCTATCTATCTATCTATCTATCTATCTATCTCTCTCTCTCTCTTTCTCTGTCTCTCTGTCTCTCTCTCTCTCTCTCTCTCTCTCTCTCTCTCTCTCTCTCTCTCTTCTCTCTCTTTCTCTGTCTCTCTACTTCCCGATTACTCTCTCAATATCCCATTCCTCCCCATTCTCCTACTCCCCCTTCCCGCCTACCCCCACCCCCCTCAAGTACATAACCTGGAATTCTCTCTCTCTCTCTCTCTCTCTCTCTCTCTCTCTCTCTCTCTCTCTCTCTCTCTCTCTTTGTGTGTGTGTGTGTGTGTATATATATATATATATATATATATATATATATATATATATATATATATGTGTGTGTGTGTGTGTGTGTGTGTGTGTGTGTGTGTGTGTGTGTGTGTGTGTGTGTGTGTGTGTGTGTGTGTGTGTGTGCATACATACATATACATACATACATGTATATTTATATATATATATATATATATATATATATATATATATATATTATATATATATATATATATATATATATATATATATATATATATATATAT
>BOPN01002836.1:10000-15000 GCA_017312705.2 Penaeus japonicus | reverse complement strand
CAATGATATTTATAATCATAATAATGATGATGACATTAGCAATAGTAATGATAATGATACATTAGTAATAATGATACTAACAATAATGATAATGATTGTATCAATAATAATGAAAATAACAATAATGAAAAAGATAATAATGATAATGATAATGGTAATTATAACCGCATTGATGATAGTAATCATGATAATAACAACAATAATAACAACATCAATAACAAGAATGAAAATTATTTGAACACAACAATAGCAACACAAAACTTACCATGACCGCCCTAGCAAATATATATATTAAAAAAGATACATATCTATGATAAGAACCCACAAAAGAATAATCATATATTAACATCCATAATAATGATAATTACACCACCAAAATAGACTCTTTGTAAACAACTGCGCACTACGAGATTCTGTTGTATTTCTTCAGTATTCAAAACACATTCTACTAACCGCAAAGTAGCACTCCGCCCTCCTTCCCTCCTTCTCTCCCTCCCTCCCTCCCTTTCTCCCTCCCTCCCTTACTACCTACCTACCTATCTACCTCCCTCCGTTACTCCCTCCTTCCCTCCCTCCCTCCCTTACTACCTACCTACCTACCTATCTACCTCCCTCTCTCCCTCCCTCTGTCCCTCCCTCTCTCTCTCCTGCCCTCTTTCCCTCTCTCCCTCCCTCCCTCCCTCGACCACAAATTGAAGTAACTACTTCATCTCCCCCTCCACCCACCCCCACCACACACACCCTATCCACTCCCTCCCTCTGTCTATCTCTTTCGTCCGTACTTCTTTTCCTATTTTCGTTCCTCTTCCTTTTCATCTTCTGTCTCTTCGTCTCTACATCTTCTCTTCTCCCCTCACCTCTCCCACCTCTCTCTCCTTTCATCTCTCCTCTTTTTTCCACTTCGTCTCTTTTATTCCCTTTTTCACCTCCTCCTCTCTCCTCTCTCCTCTTCTCTCCACCTCTTCTCTCCCCTTTCTCGCCTTTCCTCTCCCCTCTTCTCTCTCAGCTTCTCTCCTCTCTTCTCCCTCCTCCCCCAATTCTCTCGTCTCTTTTCCCCTCCTCTCCCCTCCCATCTCCCCTCCTCTGCCCTCCCCTCTCCCACTTCACCCAAAGGCAATTATCCTCACCTTGTTCCCTCATACATACCCCCCCCCCCACCTCCGAAATTCTGTTTTGCTCCCCTCTTCAAGTTACTCCTATAGTTTCAGTATATATATTCAGTATATACAGCCTTCTCTCTATCTCTCTTTTTCTCTTCTTTTGTTTTTCTTCTTTTTTTCTTTCGTTTTTCTTTTGAGTTTCTGTTTCTCTCTGTCTCTCTCTTTCTCTCTTTTACCTGACGAGTAGTTTCTGTTATGTATATACATAGATATGCACGTATTCACTCGCTTTTTTTATAATTTTCTCCTCTCTGTATCTATCTATCTTTTAATCTCTCTCTCTCTCTCTCTCTCTCTCTCTCTCTCTCTCTCTCTCTCTCTCTCTCTCTCTCTCTCTCTCTCTCTCTCTCTCTCTCTCTCTCTCTCTCTCTCTCTCTCTCTCTCTCTCTCTCTCCCTCCCTCCCTCCCTCCCTCCCTCCCCCTTTCGCTATTCTTCCTAAGTCTGGCCCGTGTCTAAAGCATGCCCTCTCTCCCCATTATCTCCCCGTCAAGGGCAGAATCGTGGGTTAAACGACGACCTAAAACTCCCCTTCTCTAGCTCCCCTCTCCCCCTCCCCCTTTGTCTCTCTCTCCCCTCTCCCCTCCCCCTTTAACCCTCTCTCCTCTGTCTTATTCTCTATCCTCTCACCCCCCCCCACTTATCGTTTCTCCTATCCTCTTCCCCCTTTCATCTCGCCCCCTCTCCCCCCAAACTTTTCCTCTCCTCTCTTCTCCACGCGCTCTCCGCCACCCCCTCTCTCTTCTCCTCCGTCCTTCTCTACCTCTCTTTTCTTTCGCCTTCCTCTACCCTCCTTTCTTCTTTTTCTTTCCTCTACTCTTTTTTACACCCCTCCACCTCCTCCTCTTTCCCACTCTTCTTTTTCTCTTCTCCCCTCTTTTCCGGCCCCTTCTCTCCCCACCCCCTCTTCTCTTTCTCTCTCTCTCTCTCCCTCCCCTCTCCCCTCTCCCCCTCCTCACCCCCTCTCATCTCCATCTATCTCCCTCCCTTTCTTCTCTCGCCCCCCCCCCCCACACACACACACACTCCCTTCCCTTCTCTTCTTTCACTCTTCTCCCTCCTTCTCTCATCTCCGCCCCCTCCCCTCCCCCTCCCCCTCCCCCTCCCCTAGCCCCTAAGTTCTCGGAAATAAGTTCCTTTGTGCACAGAGTCTGCGGGCGGCGCGCGGTCCTCCACCCACTAATTTATTTCGCCATTTCCCTCGACAGCCACAAGGCCACACTCCTCTTCCTCTGATTCCTTAACCTCTCCATCAGTCCCTCCCACTTTTCTCTTACTTAACCCCCCCCTCCCTCCTCTACCCCCCTTTTCACTTATTTAATCCCTCCCCTCTCCCTCTCCTTTCTTTTCCTCTATATCTTCTTTCTTCTTCTTTTTTATTCTTTTTTTTATTTTTCTCTTCTTCTACTCTTTTCTTACTCCTCTCCTCCTTTCATTTTTCTCCCATTCTCTTCTCTCTTCCTTTACTCTCCTCTTCCTCTTCCTCTTCCCCTACTACCCTCTACACCCTCCTCCAGCATCCTCTTCTCCAACGCTTTTCTCCCCTCTTCAAGTTTCTTAACATCTCTCTCCCCTCCTCTCCTTCCCTCTTTCTTCTCCTCATCTACCCTTATTCCCTGTATATATCTCCTTTTTCCCCTCTTTACCCTTCCTCTTCTCCCTTCTCCAACATCATCTCCCATTCTCCCTCACTCTCTTATCCCTCTTCTTCTCCCCCCTCCCCTCTCCCTCTCCCCATCTCGTCATATTCACCCTTTGTCCACCTTCTCCCTCCTCCCCTCTCCCCCCTTCCCTCCTTCCTATGCTTCATATTCCCTCACGCCCCTCCCTCCTCTCCTCTCCCCTCTTCCCCTTTACCCCCCACCGCACCTCATCATATTCCCTCCCCTCCCCTCCCCTCCCCTCCCCTCCCCTCCCCTCACGCCTTCCCCTTCACGCCACCCTATAGTCATGACCCTCCCCATCTCTCCTCCCCACCCTCCCTTCACGCCCCCACCCCCCCCCGAGTCACGCCCTCCCCCTATAGTCCCGCCCCCCCCCCCCCCTCAGTCACGCCACCCCCCCAGTTACGTATCTTATAGTCACCCCCACGCTCCCTATAGTCACGCCACCCCCCACGCCCCCTATAGTCACGCCACCCCCACCCCCGTCACGCCATCCCCCCCCCCGTCACGCCACCCCTCTATAGTCACGCCCCCCCCCCCCCTTCGTTACGCCCATCTCTAACTACCTTGATTATCTTGTTGTTCCGCGGAAACCGTCGCGACGGGGGAGCGGGCGCTGAGACGTGCATTTCGTAATACCTGCGTCGTCTTTTGTTTGTTGTTGTTTGTTGCTTGTTTGTGTGTGGTTTTGTTTTGTTTTGTTTTGGTTTGGTTTGTTTTTTGTTTGCTTTTGTTTGTTGTTGTTTGTTGTTCTTGTTTTTTTTGCGTGTGTGTGTTTTGTTTCTTTGTTTTGTTTGTTTTCGTTCGTTGTTGTTTGTTGTTTGTTTCTATGTTTTTTTATTTGGTTGTGTGTTTTTTGCGTATGTGTATTTTGTTTGTATTTTTGTTTTATTTGTTTGTTTGATTTCGTTGTCGTTATTATTGTTTTATTTCATCTTCTTGCTTTTGCCTGCTTACGTTTGTCTTTTATTTTTCTTTCCTTCATTTTCTTATTTTTTCATATAATTTTTCTTGCTTTGTTTTATTTTATTCCTTTTCTAATTCATCGTCGCTTATTTATTTATTTATTTGTTTATTGCACTTTTTTGTGTGTGTATTTTTTCTTTATAAATTCTTCGTTTTCTTTTCTCTTCGTCAACTTTTCCTTTCTTTCGTTTCTTTAGATTCCTATTTTGTGTTTTTCTATTCGTTATAGATATCACTTGTTGATATTGCTTCTCTCTTCTCCTTTCTTTTATTGTCTTGCTTTTTTTCGTTTTCTTTCCTTTTCTTTATCATATTTCTTATTTATTTCATTTTCTTTATTCATTCTTTCTTTCATTTCTAAATTTTCTTATTTTTCTTTCATTTTCTTTATTTTTTCTTTCTTTCATTTTCTTTATTATTTTCTTTCTTTCATTTTCTTTATTTTTTTCTTTCTTTCATTTTCTTTATTTTTTTCTTTCTTTCATTTTCTTTATTTTTTTCTTTCTTTCATTTTCTTTATTTTTTTTTTCTTTCATTTTCTTTATTTTTTTCATTTTCTTTTTTTTTTTCTTTCTTTCTTTTTCTTTTTTTTTTTCTTTCTTTCATTTTCTTTATTTTTTTCTTTCTTTCATTTTCTTTATTTTTTTTTTCTTTCATTTTCTTTATTTTTTTCATTTTCTTTATTTTTTTCTTTCTTTCATTTTCGTTTTAGTTCATTTTCTTTTCTTTCTTTCACTTTGTTCATAATTTCCCTTTTTTTCTTTTTCTTTTTCTTTATTTTTTTAGTTCTTTTTCCTATTTTTCGCTTTTTGTGTCTCTTTATTTTCGCTTAAATTTCTTTCATTTCCTTTTTTTTTCTCTTTCATTTTTCATTTCATTCACTTTATTATTTTGTTATTTCATTTTATTTTATTTTTCGTTCGTTTCTTGTCTTTTTTTTTCTTTCTTTCTTTTTCTTTCTTTTTCTCTTATCAATGTTCTTTCATATCACTTTCTTTCATTGTTTTTTTTCTTTTTTCTTTCTTTTTTTTTCGTTTCTTTTTTATCTCATTTTCTTTCTTTTTCTCTCTTTTTTCCTTCTTTTTCTTTCATTGTCTTTCTCTCTGCCTCTTCTTTCGTTCATCGTCTCATCTTCTCTTGCTTTATTTCGCTTTTTCTTTTGTATCTTTATCTTATATTACGTCTGATATTCAATCCTCCTCCTCTTCCTCC